>OX457036.1:54524723-54562223 GCA_949752735.1 Lumbricus terrestris | reverse complement strand
TGCATTCGGTTATGTTCTATCACAGCAGGCCTACATTGTTTCATAATGACCTCTTCATAGCACATTGTTTCATAATGACCTCTTCATAGCACATTGTTTCATAATGACCTCTTCATATCATATTGTTTCATAATGACCTCTTCATATCATATTGTTTATAATAGCCTCTGTTGTATTCCATCAATCATCAATTTTCGTCTATTGCATTGTGCATTATGCCATAGTATTCCATTATATGTTTTGCGTTCTATTGTATTTTACTTATTCCATTGTTATATTCTGCTGTCACTGTTCTGTATTCTGCGTATTTGTACTCTATGGTACATCATGCTATACTGTTTTGTATTTTGCTATTGTTCCGTAGGCTGATGTTCGTTACGAAGTGACTGGAATCTTTCCAGCAGAGAATTTCTTTGACGTCAACCCGGTCACTGGTGTCGTCTTCGTGAAACGGACGCTTCGAGATGACAGCCTACAAGCACCAGCGTACACTGTAAGATTCAATCATCTTTTTATGATGTGATTCTAAACTGTGAAGGAGCTATATAGGTGGAAATCTTACACATAACTGAGCATATTTAGACGAGCTTATGGTGTGGTATGGTGTGGTAGGCCCTACTGATAGTCCATTACACGAACTTATTGCACTGTCATCTTCAAAATCAATGCAAACTCGTCTGCCATGGTGTCACTTATAAGTAAAGTATACGCGATGTGGTTTCTTTATTGTTAGACTGCAGATGAACACAAAGCCGAATAAGCTCGTTTTCCCATAAGTTTTAGCTACTGCGATGCTAGATCGCCGATTTGCGAAACATATGCATTACATTACATTACGCCCACGAGTGATGGAGGCGGGAGAGCAGAGGCATTTGCCACAAACGTCCAATTGGGGCGTTCTTGTTTTCTGGAGAAAGAGAAGGGAAAGGAATATGCAAGACTTTACTTTTCACAAAAGACGGTTGCTGGTTAAACCTGCGTATACTTATATATTGTATAGACCATGTACATATAACCTACTATTAGACCATATAGATGTATAGTTGTATACCTAAGTTACATCATACACATGACGCCAGTTATTCTGGATTTCTTTTGTTTCGGACAGAAGCAAAAGCTTGATGATATATAATAAGCCAACCTGCTTGTTGTCTTCTTCAGATACGAATCAGAGCCTATGACACGAAATCGCCTAACTCTGCCGGTATTGGTAGTGGTGGTGGTGTGACAGCAAACGTGACGGTGACCGTCAGTCGTAACCAGAATCCTCCGTCGTTCACTCTTCCTATTTACTCCGCAACAATAGACGACAGCTTCCCAATCGGAAACACGATTCTGACGACCAGCGCCACAGATGCAGATGGGGTGCGTAGTTGTCATGGTCGTTGTCTTCTGTCTTTCTTATCTATGTTATGTATAGCACACCTAATCTAATCGATTTAGACAACACATAAACTGTCTAACGCTATCGATTGTGAATCGGTTATAATTATTATTATAATTCATAGTCTTGACTATAGCCTAACGAATCCTGGCTTAATGCAATCAAATCGATTAGACAGTGGTGTTTACAGATAGATTGTGGATTGGTTGGATTAGATGGATGGATGGATGGATTAGATGGGTGGGTGGAATGATGAATGGATGAATGAATAAGTGAATGACTGAATGAACGAGTGGATGAAACAATGGATGGATGGATGGATGGGTTGGTTTCGATGGAAGTATTGGTGAATGAATGAATTTATGGATGGATGGATGGATGGTTAAGATTGGGATTGGACTGAATTGAATGGCATTGAGTAGATTCAGATGAGATCAGAGTTAATGTTGGTTCCATGTAGAATATTGTCACATTTTGGTTCGTCTGATATGAAACATAGTTTTTAAAACCAAAGCGCAATGGCATTCGTCTTAATTCAAATCTGTTTTTTCTCTTACTTTACACAGGACACGATCAGGTATTCAATAGTTGGCGATGCAGACGCTGTCCAGTATTTCTACGTTAGTCCTGACACAGGAGCAATTGTTCTTCGCAATGCTCTTACCACAGCGTCAGTTTCTTCATTCAACGTGAGTTCAATTTCGACCAGTCACTGATTGTTAATGATCAAAAAATAAATTTAGCGTATACAGACCAACTCTAAATTATGTTATATGCGTGTACATGTACGGTACACTACGTGGCTACTTATTAATAGGTTTGCCAATCGTCCTATTTATAGTGCTACCTTCCTATTCATGTCAAGTAAACTGTTTTTCACGAGCTAGCTTTTTGGTGTGAATGAAATACAGATATTTCAGTGTTGCGATTTGTAGTCCTCTCAAAATCACCGTGTGCGTAGGCCTAATTATTTCGCTGATAATAATCAAATGTGATTTGAGATTGGATAAATGCTATTTTGAAGCAATTTCAGTTTTATTGTACACTGTGTTGTGTTTTTCTTATAATTTTTATTATGGTTGAGTTCTGATGTCTGTCTGTCACTGTAGTTCCAAGTCCGGGCTTCCGACCAGAGAGGAGTCTTCGTAAAAACTGCGAATGCGACGATTCTGATAACCATCAAACGTAGTTCTGCGCATGTCCCTCCGCGCTTCCAAGGCGGGGCGCCCTACACAACCAACGTTCATGAAAACGCAGCGGTCAATTCGACTGTCTTTACAGTCACGGCCACTACATCCGATTCAACTGTAAGCTGTTAGAATTAACCTATTAAAAGGAATGTTATCATGAGTTACAGAGATGACCGCGTCGATATTATCAGCAATAAAGAAGTGATGATTATATGCCAACTGACTTTTCATAAGGCTTTTAAAATCTGTCACACCTAATAGTATTTTGTTCCAGTTATATTGTAGAAAACCCGACAACAATAGTTGTGTTGAGGATCGTGATAATGATGATGATGATGATGATGACGACGACGACGACGACGACGATGATGATGATGATGATGATGCACCCTAGACCGCATCCATTCGAACTTACCAATAAAAACAATAAAAACTTCATAACACGGATGCTGTATAAAAACGTTTACTAGGCTTTATTCGCTGCTCCTTTGCGCTTGTTAACTGTCGCGTTATGTGGACTGGTTTTTTAATAAAACGAATATTTGATGATGATGATGATGATGATGATGATGATGATGATGATGATGATGATGATGATGATGATGATGGTGGTGGTGGTGGTGGTGTGGTGGTGGTGGTGGTGGTGGTGGTGGTGGTGGTGGTGGTGGTGGTGGTGGTGGTGGTGGTGGTGGTGGTGGTGGTGGTGGTGGTGGTGGTGGTGACGATGATGATGATGATGATGATGATGATGTGCTGTTGTCGTAGGCGAGACTAGTCTACGGTTTGGCCGGAGTTGCACCATCTACCAACTACTTTGACATTAAACCAGACACTGGAGACATAGTCGTCAAGAAAGCGCTGAACAACGACACAGCCACATCATACTTCGTAAGTCTCATAATAAATATAATCTTTTAGTCTGACCCAAATGCGTCAATCCATTCACTATCATTGTAAATGATAATTTATATAGTAGCACTTCCCTGAGAATTTTGATCACAGGTGCTCCCAATCTGACTTCCCAAAACCACATTGGGAAAGAATGGTCGTCAGCTGCTTGTGAAACAGAGGCATGGAAAATAGAAGAGGCTCATGTCTTATGTTGACTGTTCCAGAATGCTAAGCTATACTTCTTTTATCATACTGCATTGCGGCAGTAATCTAATCTAATCCATCGTCTAATCTTATCTCGAGATTTCAACGAACATGGAAGTTTTTCTAATTCTGAGGATGCTAAAATCATGAGGGATAATTTATGCATGAGGTAGCGTGAACTGGTATACGCCTGAATACTAATAACAAAGAGATTCAAAACTATTTTTTTGAATGGCTTGAAACGTTGTTTTGAGACGCTGTTCGATGTTTTCCAGCTACTGGTCAACGTCTGGGATTCTGGAAATCCTTCCGCGGTGGTCGGTACTTCGGTCACGCTGATTGCCATCCGCAACGAATATGCTCCAGTGTTTACACAGTCCGATTACAGAGTGTCTGTAAACGATTACGACCCTGTCGGAAAGAACATTACACGAGTTGCAGCGACTGACCAAGACCTTCCGGTAATAGACTCCTTTGACTTGTAGGCCTATACTCTACAGGCTTATGGTTGCTTCTCGAAATTCGTAAACAGAAACGTCTATCTAACATTCTAACTTGCTTACTTACAGACGACGACGGATATCATCATATGACCAGTCTGCGGCTCTGCCGATGTCATTGTACCGGCATCTAGGATTTATAGGCAGTCGCTGCATGGTCAGCTGGCACAGACTTCCAGCGTCTATATCTATTCAGGAAGCCGTTAGAGTTTATGCTGCCAGAAATGAACATTTAAGGGCCTTAGTTATCGTTTTCGCTCACAGGGGACATAGAGTAAAAACCTGACTGTTGTCCGCAACTTAAATAATTGTCATTATAACTCTACTAAAGCAATAGGGCTATGCACATTTCAGTACTGAGTAACTTTACATTTGTTTGGCATATATATATTTTATTGTTTTGCTGTTGCAATTACTTTTAGGGTCCAAAGAATTCCATTCTGTTCAGTCTGTCGCCTCAGAGTCCAGGCTCCAATTTCTTTCTCATCAATCCGACAACTGGTGACGTACTCATCATTCAAAAGCTCACTGACGATAATCTGAGACGAGAACAGTACACGGTAGGCCGAAACGGGAACCTACTATATGGAAACGGAGGCCTATGTGTGGAAACGGGGAGGCATAGTTGAACAGTCTCATCTTCGCTTATTCGTCCGTCTGTCCGTTTCTTCATTCCTTCACTCATAATTCATTAACGAATTCATTGAACCTTTGTTTGATCAATTGATTCTGATAATTCTTTCTTGTCTCTCTTTCCTTCCTTCATTCCTTGCTTCCTCCATTCCACCATCCATCCTTTATCCCACCATCCATTCCTCCCTCCCTCTCCTTCCATGTTCTTTGATTCTCGTCTCCGATCTGTGATGATGGCAGAATGCAACTGCATGCACTCCGTCCTGTAAACGTAACCTCTCCGAACAAATCAGAAATAATACAGGAGCTAAAGCCAAACAAACCATTTTTGGTCTCAAGTGCAGAATAATAATAATAAATAAATAAATAATCTTTCGATACCGTATTATACCGTACCATTCCTCGTCCTATATTTTCTTAACTTGCATTATGATACTGTATCATGCTCTATCTTACTTTCCCTGCCTCAATGCCTCATCTATCTTACCTACCTTACTATTCTACAATATATAATTAACCGACCATAAAATAAAACTGTTTCAGCTGACTGTCATGGCAACGGACCAGGGAACTCCACCGCAGCAGGGCACAGCAACCGTCACGGTGACTGTGGCAAGGAACCGATATGCACCGATCTTCACGCCGTCGTCATATTCAACTTCAATCGTTGATACTTTTGCTCCTGGTCTGACTGTTCTCTCCGTATCAGCGACGGATGCTGACCCAGCGGTAAGAGATCGATCGTCACATTGAAACCCTCCTCCCTCTCTAGTTTCTTTTATTGATTGAAGCCATCTTATATGCCGAGGCTGAGAAACGTCAGCGGCTATGGTAATTGATATGCTCTGGCTCCCTCTCAGCGATGCTGTTGCGCACTGTAGGTTTAAGTGACGCACGTTTAATGCAGCATTGTCCTGTAGTCATAGCAGCTGTGTTTAGGAACTTTTATAAAAGATGGTTGCAATAACGATCTAATTTCAATAATGACCATAAGATTTTCAAAGTATTTCAGACGCCATGAGCGTGCAATAAAAAATCTTGCAGGCAATGCAGGGAAATGGTCCAATGGTCTATCTCAGAATGTGTTTGAATCGTTGGAATCTATATAAATAGCCTGTTTGTTAAGGCGAAAGAATATTCTGAGTCCAATTAATTACGTGTTTAGTAATGTATATCTGTTCTGTTATCGTGGATACTCTGTAGGGTCCGAACAACCAGGTGAAGTACGCTCTTCAAGGGGCCGAGGCAACGATGTCTTACTTTATCATCAACCCTGACACTGGGGCTATCTCGCTGACCAAGTCTCTCCAGGTTGCTTCCGTCAGAAACTTTGCTGTAAGTATTGTCTTATAACTGCTAGCTCCTCGTCCTCCTGTTTTGCATCAATTCCTTTTTTGCTTTGTTTACTGCACTCATTGCAAGCTCAAAGTAAAGTGAATCTGAATCCGAGACAGGGATCTGTACGAAAGTGACGATAGTTTCTTTTCATGGTGTCAGCTCAGCAGAATGGAACCTGCAATCGTTGAATTACAGAGACATCACGCTGCATGCATGTCATCTTAAGCTGGAACTATAATATGAATGATACCAAATGAATGACAAGTGAATCAATGCAAAAAGCTTTGTAAGGCGTTCTTGTAAGCTATGTCACGGCGCCATATAAATTGTCGCAATTATTATTACATCATATGACTTATATTAGATTATTGACATCTGGCATCTAAGAGCTTTCAATGCTGCATGGGTAGATAATGATTGCAATTACTTCATTGGAAACTGATGGAAGCTGATGCAATGTTTCTATGGATGCAATTATTGCAGATGACCGTTGTCGCCTCCGACTCCGGTATTCCTCCGCGAACATCGAACGCATCAGTGACGATCAGCGTGACCTCTGCTTCCGGAAACATCACCTCTCCCGTTTTCACACAACCAGAATACTCGGCCACGATCAATGTGTCAAGCAATGTTGGATCGACCGTCGTCACTGTCTCTGCCTCAACGAGGACTGTACGTTGTAAACGCAATCAAATCTAATCTAATCTATTCTAATCAAAATCTTATCCAGCAGTCTAATCATCACATCTTCAGCGCTATATCATATTATCCACGCATACGACACAAGCGATCGGTTGATGGTCGCATAATAAAACCTTACTCAAAGAGTGTAATCCAAAGACGAAGACTTGTGGAAATTTTTTTAAAAATATATATTTAGGTCGTTAGACACAGAATTCTGGCTATACGGTGGACCGTGGATAAACATTAAACACGGGGCGGGGTACAAGCAGATGAGACAAATGCAATGGAGCTGGTCATTGGTTTTTAAAATAGAGTTTTGTCAGGTTTGCTTATAAGGATGACAAATTGTCACTGATTGAAATCAGTCCCAGATCTTGGAAGACACTATAGATGAACTGTTATCTCACCGTATAGTATTTTAGAGTGTGCTTTACTCCGCTTTCACTTAAATTTAAAGTCTTAAACCGCATCCTGGACTGTACCCTAATTGTCTGAAAATGCATTGAATATTATTTAGTACACCTTGCCTATGTAAAAAATAAAACTAAAGAAACTTGATAAATTAATTAAATAATTAAAATATATGTATTGTATACAGTGTTCGGTGAAGTACAAGATCACCGGTGATGGACTTGTCACCGACCTTAACCTCTTCACAGTCGATGATACAACTGGAATCGTGAGACTCGTCAGGTCGCTCACGGTCGACACAACTTCCAGTCTTCTCTACCAAGTTTGTAATCGTAATCGTAATATTACATGTAACCGTAATCACATTTGTACATTTAAGCACCGATGTTCCTATATAGTTGAACTTTGGGTTGAAGGCTCAATTCGCCCCTCAGCCCCTAATGCAGCAATGGACGATTCTTACGACCTTGAAGTCAGCGATTCTTACGACCTTGAAGTCAGTGATTCTTATGACCATGAAATCTGTGATTCTTATGACCTTGAAGTCAGTGATTCTTATGACCTTGAAGTCAGTGATTCTTATGACCTTGAAGTCAGTGATTCTTATGACCTTGAAGTCAGTGATTCTTATGACCTTGAAGTCAGTGATTCTTACGACCTTGAAGTCAGTGCCAGCACATGATAGGACGTGCCATCTAGCCTATACTTGTTATTCGTCTTTAGCTTAAGCCACATTGAAAGTTATAATAGTTCTGTCTGTGCAAGCAATAATTATTGTTGAATGCCATTACAGGAAGCCCACTTTGCAGACGTGAACTCACAACCTTTGCAATCACATCAATCAACTGAATAGACAAATCAAAGCACTCATTGTGTCAGGGTGTCAAGAGTTTTCTTATATGAAGAATAAAATAATAATCAGATCATAAGAGGGTGCAAGAAGATACGGTAGTTGAGCTGTTACATTGAGTTCTGATGGCTATGTACAATGTATGTCCTGACTCTAGTAGCAGAGCCGTTTAGAATATTGTTTCAATTGGCAAGTGATTTCACTTCCGATTGAAATGAACGATTAGTTTTTGGGATTTTCTCTTCTGTGGTTTATTTAGTCTGTAATTCAGCGGCTATGTGTTCAAGTGATGTAGGAAGAGAATTTTTATATAATAAGACTTAATTAAATTGCTCGGCCACACTTGTTTGTCATTAAATACTCAAATCTACTGAATATGAGATGGGACGAGATTGTAGGCATAGCAAATAAATGGACATAATAAGAATTTCTGTTACTTGGTGTTTTTCTAGATCCGAATTGTGGCCTTTGCCTCATGCGATGTAACCTTGACAGCTTCAACCGTTGTCCGGGTTACAGTCATCCGCAATCTGTTCTCTCCTTCCTTCGGACTCGGCTCCATAACAACCAGTCCTGTCCTGGAGACCGTTGCCCCTGGCACCGTGGTTGCCATGGTGAATGCAAGTGATGGAGACCAGGTAGGCCTATACGAGAACTAGTGATGGTGATTAGATTATTGTTATGGAACCCTTTTGAATCAGATATTTTAACGCCAAATATAATATATTGATCAAATCTAATCCACCTTCATTGTTTCTCTATTACCATTATCAAAATACGTAAAAGCATCAATCGATATCAACACATGATAATCATGTTCAATGTCGTAACCACAAAATTATTGCCTACCACAGAATACCCAAGTCATCATGAGTATTCTATTAGGGCGTTTTAGGAACCTAAAACCTTTCACATTCGTATCGTAACCCATGTATTCACATTTCGGCATGGCAAATTGGTAACCCATAAATAGCGTACGCATGCAATTAGTGGATGCTTGTATGCCAGTAATATTGCTGCTTTTGGTTGGATCGCATCTAAGAAGCGCAGTCAATACGTACTTGCTTATACGTTAGATACTTAATATTATTATAAGAAGGTAATATGTTATAGGGTAAATGGTTGCTTATAAGTTAGATACTTAATTATAATAAGATAATATGCTATAGGGTAAATATGGTTGCATTCTGCTTTGAAGGGATCGTCTGGATCAGTGACGTATTCGCTGTCTGACTCTGGTTCTCAACCGAACACCATCTCCAGCTGGTTCTTCGTCAATCCGTTAACAGGCGGCATCATGGTCATCGGAAGACTCTCCGACGACCCCACCACCTCCACCTACCTGGTAAGTCAGCTGCAGCAACGGTTGCCACTGACGACAATGACAATGATGATGATGATGGTTCTTATGGTTGACTATAGTTGCTTTATGTTGTTTTTGTTGGTGTTGATGATGATAATGATGATGATGATTGTGATGATGATCATGATGATGATGGGGACAGAGATTTTATGTTGTCATTGTTGGTGTTGATATTGATGATGACGATGACGGTGACGCATGATGATGATGATGGTGGTAGTGGTGGTGGTCTGATGGTGATGCTGATGACGATGATGATGATGACGACGACGACGACGATGATGATGATGGTGACGGTAACGGTGACGGCAGCGACGACGACGATGGTGATGATGATGACGGTGATGATGATGATTACAGTAATGACATTGAATAATGTTCAATTACGATAAATGATGTTGACGTCAAATATATTATGATCATAATACTCGTACAATTTCGTTCTGCTTCCAGCTGAACGTAACTGCTACGGATGGCGGTATTCCTCCACGTTCATCATACGTCCTCGTTTCCATTCCTGTCCGACGTGACCTTCAAGGTCCCATCTTTACTCAATCGATGTACAGCGCCACTGTGAGGGAAGACGCCTCGATTGGCACCAGCCTCGTCAGAGTCAGTGCCACAAGTGCCAAGGTATAATGGCTCATTTGTGTCCGCTCTATGGTTTAAATATTTAGGGCATTTATTGTGCGTTCATGGTTAGTCTGTCTCAGAAAGAAGTTCTCACATTTATGGCAGAATTTTTCCGCTGAAAAACTACCAGTGAAAACCAGTCATGCCATAAAAATGGAACTCATAGTCTATTATATGTTTTCCTGTATGATCCTATGCAAGGAGCGGCTAAAAATATAATAATGATGATCATCATTATTATATTATAGCAGCGGCAGTAGTAGTTGTCGTTGTGGTGTCATTGGTAGTAGTATTAGCAACAAAACAATGTTCATTGTAATAATAACCATACCGGTGACGATGACAAAGCACTTCGACTTGCTTCGTAAAGCTTGAGGGATCAGATTACTTTTTCCTAAGGCAAATTGGGCAATTATTAATATAATAACAATAATGATGATAATAATTATAAAAACCAGCTGCAAAGACTGACCATTCCAGAACATCTTATCCCTTAATTTGTCCAATCTCGAGGGATCACAATTATGCACATTGGGGAAATTATAATAGATCTAGTAATAATAAAAAATATGACAAGTACTGAAGAATTACTGATTACCGGTATATTATTTCAGGGTATGCCGACAAGATATTCGTTGCAGTACACCGGTTCGGGATTGGCTTACTTCAGCGTAGACAGCACCAGCGGTGTCGTCTCGACTAAGACCTTACTTTGGGACAGCTGCGATTCTAATTACAACGTAAGTTTTATCGATTACTAAATTAATATTGCAACATTATTGATAACATTTCCTCTGTCGTATAATTTAATGCAACGCATTGACACGTTGGTTTAATTGCTACAACGATTATACATTCGGTCAAGCTCAGGCCGAGCGGAATCTGTCTAGCGAAGCGATTGCCTCTCTTCTTTATGTTCACATTTTTATTGTAGGCTCGTTCAAAGTTCGTTTGATACATGTAGATAAGCCAGCGCTAAAAAACGCAGCTGGTTGCAATCGTTGATGATATTGATCTTGAAAGTCTCTCATTATAATGTAATATAATATAATATAATGTGATATAATATAATTAAATATAATATGATATGACATGATATGATATGATATGATATAATATAATATAATATAATATAATACAATATGATACAAAGAAATCTAAGTTGAAGTTCTGTCTTCTCTTCCCACAGCTGACCGTAGTGGCTGATGATGGTGACACTCCCCCTGTCCGGTCAACCGCATCCGTCTCGGTGACCGTTCAGCGTAACCCCAACTCACCAATCTTCTCCAGCAGCTCCTACTCGGTGACGATCGGTGAATATGACACAAACATCGCCATCTTCACCGCCTCTGCAACTGATTCCGACTCTCCGCAGGTGGGTCAACTTACAAGCAGACATTCCACGCGCTGAGGGCATTGGGATGATGATGTAATGTAAGGTCAGGTCAGGTATTATATAGGACCAGACAAAGGTACAAATTTAAATTAACTATAATAAAATGCTATGCCCTACAAGATATTGGATCATGCTTGACTAATTTTCTTACTGTATCCTACCATACCTCACACTTACCTTAACACTTCAATACAGTCTCATCCCTTGACTTACCATACCTTACTACACTTACCCTACCTTACTTTGTCATATCTGACCATACCTAACCTCGCCTCACTATGGTTTTCCATACACCATACCTTGCATAATGCATATGTCGTACACCTTAGTATATTACCTAAGCACACAGTAGACCTGGCACAGATACGGGCATGCCTTCCTAACTATACCCCACCATTCCACTCTTTACATGTCCAGGATGTCCTATAGCTTATACGATGTCCTTACCGTATACCATAGACTTATCTTACCATACACTCCCATTCCGCTGCCCAACCATGAAGTATAGTACACCTTACCATGATGCTCAAACGTAAATATTTCGTTGAAATCATAGACGGACAATATAATGCGAAGTTGCTTTTCGTCTCTCTTTCAGTCTCCCAGTGGACAGCTCTCCTATCGACTGTTGCCGACTTCATCATCGAACTTTACAATCGATTCGAGCGCAGGAACCATAAGTCTACAGAGGGCGCTCTACCTTGATATGGTTCCCAAGGCAACAAGATACAACGTATGTCCCTTATTTATTTCTCCGTTTCTATAGCGCCCCTTCAAGCTCTCTACTGAGAGGCGCTCCCGATTACAGCGCGGACGAAGCGCCCGAGCAAATACGAGTGAAGGTCGAATTACTCAAGGTCCCTATACGCGGCAGTCTATTTCCCGCAGTGCGTTTGCAGGCGGTTCAATAAAGTGCATACTTACTTACTTACTTTCAATGCGTAATGTCCGTTTGATACTTAATTATTATTCAATTATTTATAATTATTAAATTATTATAGTTATTAATATTCAGCTATTTGAATTAAAAAAATCATTTATTCATTTAAAACTTAATTACCTTTTCATTCAGTTTATTAAAAATAACTCAATCATTTCTTATTGAATCATTTAATCATTTGGATGTGATCGAATCAATGTGATCTTGACTTGGCATCCATTCAATCTGTTGCTGCAGCTGGTAGTTGTGGCCAGTGACCATGGCAACCCATCTAAGTCTGCGTCCGCATCAGTTGCTGTGACTGTTCGTCGAAACAGTTTCAGTCCTTCGTTCGTTCAATCGATCTTCACGGCCACAATCGATGAATCGATCCAGAACGTTGCTCCAATCATCACTGTCAGTGCCACCGATGACGATGCTGGTCTTCAGCCTATGGTAAGCAGATCAAATGCCATGCCATGCCATGCCAAATGCCCTACAATGCCTTATCAAATACCATATTATCCATATACAATGCCCTATCAATTGTATTGTGTATACCTTGTGCATATTAGTCTATGGCTTTTATAATTTATATCTAAACCTATAAAATACAAGTTGCAACGGGAGGTTAATAAAAAATCTACTCATCCACGCGACCGATTTTTTCAAATAATTTACAAAACAACTTCTTAGCACTAACGAAAAACACTATCGGGATTCGCGATCCAAAAATCTTACCTTTTCTCGAGCTTGAAAATCTTTATTTTATATCGCAATGCTAACGCGTGTGTTTAATATACGACGCCATTTATTTGCATACAACCATCATTATCAACAGACCATCGATATATTGATGATTGAAACCAGTACATTAATGACGTCACGGCCGATTTTAAAATAATTATTATAGCGCTTTATCAGTTAATTAATATCTATAGCGTGTCGTATGTATCAGAAGCCTATTTAAGACGCAATAATTTTGGCCGATCGGTTTTCAATGAACCAATAGATTTTTAACCTCATTTTTCGCCGAGGGTAGATCTTTTGGCATGCGGTTTCGCAAAAATGCTGACTATAGCGTAAACATAGGCGGGTGGCAGCTGGGTTGGACCGAAAACATAAGAGCGGAGTCAGGCGTGGCGGGGGACGAAAACCGAAAATTTCCGGGCGTGGGAGCGTGGTCAGACGTGACTGTGAACAAAATCTGAAATGTCCCGGGCAACGCCGGGTAATTCAGCTAGTATATTTATATTTATAGGCAAGCGAATAAAGTTGTATAGGAGAAGATAGGATTTTTATAGTATCATATTTTCTCATGTCATGCTGTTTCATATGCCGTGGCTGCAGTGTAATGATAGTGACACTGCAGTTGCAACATAGACTCATATACAGGATCTCATAATAGTTTGTTTCGTTTGATATATCACAGTTTTTTATTTTGTGATTTTGTGTAGTAATGCATGATATGGTATGCTTTTTGCAGCATACATAGGCTAATATCATAGTAATATGGTAGGGGATTATTTTGAGATCGATGTAGGCCTATGTATGATATGATATTTCATGGTAGGACTATCATAGTTTGTAAATTGTTCTATGTTTAAGACTCCGAATTCTGAGATTGTCTATTACTTGGATCCTTCGAATGCTGACGCAAACAACTATTTCGTCATCGCTGAAAACAGTGGCGCCACCTATCTCATACGTCCGATGCCATACGGAACGGGAGCCAACTACACGTTCAACGTAACTATAAGATGGAAATAATAACAGATATCGCTATAAAAATACATAACGATATTTATTTTATTGTCTAAGAATCTGCCCATACAATTACAGTATTTAGAGCTTTAAATAAATAAATAAAATAAATAAATAAATAGAAACTCTCTAAACTATCCTTGTAGCATTACAATACATTATTAATTGTTTTAAGTCGCGCCTCAGATTCACACTTTGGTGTGACCTTGCGCGCGTTATGAATTTATGTAATAATAATAATAATAATAATAATAATAATAATAATAATAATAATAATAATAATAATAATAATAATAATAATAGTAATAACTATCACAAAAATAATTATAGGACTAATGGTTAAGACGTTAAGATCTCCATCTAAACGTCGCCACTGCTTGCTCTTCGACAGTGCCAGTCCCAAGTCTGGATAAAAAAGGAGGGTGACGTTAATGACCTTTGCTAAACTGAAACTATTAGGCCTACTACTACCACTCCAGCAATAGCCTACATTACGAATAATTTATCGTGTGCTTTCACTGTGCAACAAAATATTAGTCTATCTAAATGTACAGAAAGAAAATGACTTAGCAGCTGTCTGTATTGTCCAGCTTTGGATGCTGAATTAAAACAAGAGGAATGATTTAGATTTTGCAATCAATAACTTTCGAGTTGATTGCTGTTGATTCAGTTTACGGTGATTGCGTCTGACCATGGTGTTCCGTCGAGAGCTGGAAGTGCTATTGTATCACTGACGATCATTCCGTCCAACACAAAACCATCCACCTCCGATGTTCTGTCCTTCTCACAGCCACAGTACTAGTTAGTATACTAACATAAATGCTGCGTACTTTAATAAATGCTAGCTAGAATACTATACCTAATTAGCTAGTAAGTATACTGTAAACATTGATTTGCATGATTTCATTAGTACTAGTTAGAATGCGTCGTTTCATATTAGCGCATTTCATGCTTTATAAGTTTGTTAATTGGTAATACTACGTAAGGTAGCCTATTCTGTCTTCATTACTGACTCTATAGCGCAGTTTCAAATGCTCAAGTATCTCCTTGATCCCTTAAGTACTAGTTAGTATAATTTCGTAAATGCTATTTGGCATAATTATATAAATATAAATATATATATATATACTTCCGATGATGATAGTAGAAAAGTAGGCCTAGGCTGCGCTTATATTAGCTAGTATATCTTCGGAAGCTAGTGTTGCTCAATAAAGAATACACATATTGCATACTTAACTAATTGCTTACTTATTAACTTACTTACTGATATCATATCACTTCACATAGCGGTTTCCAAGTTTTCTGGCGATTGCGCGGTGTATTTGATAAAATGCAATGGAAACGAACTTCTCCACAATTAATAATAATTAATTAATTAATAATTAATTAATTAATTAATTAATTATGGCAGTCTAGCAGTGAATTTGTTTCCATTACAGTCTGGAGATATCGGAAAATTCTGCGATCGGTACCAAAGTTGGTGACCTTGGCGTTGAACTTGGCACAGTTTCCAGTGGACAGAAAGTGGAATGTGTCCTGCGACCGGATCAGCCATACATGCCGTTCAATGTGACATTTGTCGGTCAAACGTGTCAGCTGTTCCTCAACAATTCGGTGGACCGTGACGTCGTTGACAGATACCAGCTGTCAGTCATCGTCAGAGTCTCGAACAGCACTCTGGGAAGTAGGTTGGCCTAATAGGAGAACTATAGGTTGGCGTAAAATAAGAAATAAGTTGGCCTAAGATGAGAAATAGATTCTCCAAAAATAAGAAGTATATAGTTTGGCCTAAGATGATAAATAAATTGACCAAAGTTGCTCTAAGTACATGTATAGGCCTATTGGCTTCGGCCGGGAATTGGGTCAATTGGCTTCATGTGGAAAATATATAAATTAATTATGGCTCATCTGTGACATTTTATTGCTTTCAAGTTTCAAGTGTGAAGAGTAGGTTAGCTACTATAGCAGCGAAATAGCTGTGGACTTGGTTGGATTTAGCTGGGAGTTAAGTTGTTGACTTTAGCTGAAAAGAGGGATGGCTTAACCTGCCATGTAAGTGGACTTATAACTGCAAAGTAGGATGACTTCTTCAGTAGAGAGTAGGTTGAAACGAACTCGGTATTCTAGTATGGATTGGCTTCAGCTGAATAGTTCAATAGTGGTTTAGCTCCATGGGATTGCTTGGGATAATAAGTCGCTCAAGTTCATCTACTTGGCTTGGTTTAATTTCTCAAGTACTTGTTAGCATACATTTGTAATATATGCTGTGTATTAATGATAAGAGATTATCATTATAGTATGTTATCTTTTCCATATTATTATCATGCGCAGGTTCTTTTGGAGCAGCTAACACAGCGCTCGTGGCCGTCGTTCTTCGCCCGGTCAACAAGCCGCCACATTTCATCTTCCCTGCTTATCCTCCTGGATTATCGATGGACTACAACGCCTTCTATGGAGCGATCAGCTCAACAGCGCCATCAGCAACAACCTTTATGCAAATCAGGGTTAATAGCCATTTATGCAAATCAGGGTTAATAATCATCTATGCAAATCAGGGTTAATAATCATTTATGCAAATCAGGGTTAATAATCATTTATGCAAATCAGGGTTAATAACCATTTATGCAAATCAGAGGTCACTGACCTTTTACGAAGATCTGAGATTCTTTGAGCTAATCAGTGGCGCTTGGATTCATATAATAGTTTTAGCCTACACAGTATCATGAAATGATTCTTATGATGATGATGATGATGATGATGATGATGATGATGATGATGATGATGATGATGATGATGATGATGATGATGATGATGATGATGATGATGATGATGATGATGATGATGATGATGATGATGATGATGATGATGATGATGATGATGATGATGATGATGATGATGATGATGATGATGATGATGATGATGATGATGATGATGATGATGATGATGATGATGATGATGATGATGATGATGATGATGATGATGATGATGATGATGATGATGATGATGATGATGATGATGATGAAGAGGATGATAAAGAAGATGATAATGGAAGTGAAGTAATGATAATGCTGAAGATAATGATAAAAGGTGGATAATAGGATGATCTTTGATCACAAAGAAAAAGAAAGAAAATGATTCAGAGAGATGATAAGAACAACAACAACAACAATACCAATAATAGTAATAACAATAATTTTAACAACATAAATAAGTAAGCATATAAGAAGGTAGCAATAATAATAGGAATACAATTTCTTTGATATGTAAAATGAGTGAATAATGCTAAACAATGTTTGTCGATTTCAGGCGGTCAGTGCTAAACCCGGAGAGGTTGTTACCTACACTACGCAGCCCAACTCATATTTCTTTGTTGGTGAGGACGATGGTTTGGCTTACGTAACGACACCACTGAACTACAGAGTCCAGCCCTACACATTCAATGCATCTGCAGCCAGTGCTGACAAGACAGTCTTTGCACCGGCCTACGTAAGTTGCAAGAATTCTTATTGGATGCTGAGGACTTCAATAAGTTTATCTACACGTGGTCCTGCAAAATATACCTTCTTCTATCTTTGCATAACTTATTATGCCTCGGCATAGTTTTTCATTTGTCCACGTTTAATGTGAAGATGTAGCTGGTGACATTTAACTCAGGTTGAGTGACCAAATGAGGCCCACAGGACTAATGTTGGAATTACATCATCATCATCACCATCACCATCACTATCATCGTCATCATCATCGTAGTCGTCATCATCATCGTCGTCGTCGTCGTCGCCATCATCATTAAGGAAGCATAAATCCTGGTGACCAGTGGTCCAGTAGATTCAAACGACTGATTGTATTGCATTGTATCTATAAATTTATATAGCGCCTTCCGCAGTGCACACTAGTCAGAGACAAAAAGAGAGGAATGTGGTATACATACAGAGAGAGCGAAAATAGACATTTGACCAATCACCAGTTACTAAGGAGGAACGCGTCGAAGGAGGAAACCGATTGATTGATTGATTGAGATTGATTGATTGATTGATTGATTGATTGATTGATTGATTGATTTGATGAATGATGAAGGAAGCTGTCTGTCGCGGGATGCCGCCATTGAAATTTAAAGATTTGAATAGATTAGATAAGGAATCAAAAACGACGCAAGACGTTGCCTATGGTTGACAAGTCCCTTCATTACCTTAGACGTGATACACGATACACGATACATGATACATGATATTTGATGGATCAAATTAATATTCGTATTATTTTCAATTTGTTTCTCATGCGCCGTTTGTTCCGTGAATCCAGGTTTTCACGATCATTGATCAGCATCGGATCGATTTGATAATGAACGCTGGATCAATTCAGGATGCCTTTGACTTTCTGCCAACGATAATTGGGTATGCTAATATTCAGGTTTTACTCAGACGTTACCTACATTCATTCCATGTAATTTAATTATTTATTATTTTATTTTATATTTTAATCACTTATTATTCCTAATTGCGGCGGTGGTGGCGGTGGTAATGGTAGTAGTAGTATACATGCGGTGGTAGTAATGGTAGGCAGAGTGCCACTGGGGCTACCTCGCCCCCACCCAAAACACACCGATCCGCAGGGGCCGGGTGGGGGGCAGGGTGATGTTGGGGGTGAGAAAAAAGATTTGCCGGTAAACCGAAATTTCACGGGTGGCGTGCCGGTTATAAACCCCAGAGGAGTTGGCACCTGGTTGAAGTCGTAGTCACTCTAAACACACATTTCTTTGTCCCTCTAGCCCTTGAAACTTTAGGTCGAGTGGCCTAAATTTGTTGTCGGATCTAGGCCGCATTCTAACTTTGTCTTCTGGTGAACTGAGAGAGACCAGTTTTCTGCTGCAACTTCTGGCTGTAACCGTTCAGCGTTTCAACTCGGTGGCCTTTCGAGGCACTTTAGCTGAGCCGGTTCCAGAAGAGATATAACAATAGCTACTGCTTCCCTAGTGTAGTGTACTTCCTGTTTTGATGTTGTTTGTTGTAAATATTAAAAGGATGATGATGATGATGATGATGATGATGATGATGATGATGATGATGATGATGATGATGATGATGATGATGATGATGGTGGTGGTGGTGGTGGTGGTGGTGATGATGATGATGATGATGATGATGATGATGATGATAATTATAGTAATAATAATAGTAATAATAATAATAATAACAATAATAATAATAATAATAGGTTATATGTATATGTATGTGTATCTATGCAGGGCTGCTCAAAACTGGACCCGTACTATAATTATTGCTGAGAAGATTCAATTTTACCCATCAGCTGGAAGAAACAAACGACAGACGTCTGATCCGAAGTAAGTCTACCAGACACCAGGAAGCGTATCTTCTTAGGCGCTATATAAATAGTCAAATACAACCATCTGCATAAAACATTTCGTTCCCTCGTATACATAACCTAAATTGAGTTTTTCTTACTTTTAAACTTTTATTGGAATTTGGCAAAGTGTGGAATTTGGTATTGATTTTCGGTGCTTTGCTTGTCTTTACATTTTCTTGTGCTAGGCTACCTACTGGTCATCACCAAATTTTTCTTTCCCTAATTTCTTGCACGACCGCACGTACATGTATGTTACCTTACATTATCTTACCTTTAATTTTATTATTTTATTTTTCGATGCCTGTTCTCTAATCATCGGTGAGTTTGCTTTGCTTAACTTGTTTACTCTGTCAGCTTTCTAATCTTACCCTGCCATACAAGAACCTATAGTATGCCTCACCTAGCACCTTCCTTATCGCACTCTACATTATGTTTCTGTTTTCATACAAAATCATCTGAATGCTGAATTTCAGGACTGTGGTAACATTTGTTGCCGTGAATACAACGACCTTCACATTGATGAACAACTCGCAGGTCAACGATTCTGCTTCAAGGTATAGGCATATCATATATTGAGACACCTCCATTTTGCGTTCTCAGTAAACAATATTTCTCATAATTATTAAGTTGCAGTTCTGACTTCTATATGGCCTTATCTAAACTATGTGTAAATGACATCCATGGCGTCTTTATCACGTGATTGGCGCTTCAAGAGAATCAGTCGTTAAAACCAGAATAATTCGTTCGTGAAACTTAGTTGACGTCCTATATGTTCGAGAAACCGGAAGTGGAAAATATATATGCCTATATATATATGTGGTTGGTAGGCGAGTAGATAGGTAAGCAATTTGAAGCTGCAGGCTAGTCTTACGTTTCCAGTATTAGGTCATTTAGTAAATTTATTCTGACTATCAATAATTCTTAAGTGTAATTTTCATTTCCATCATTTGACAGACGACAATAATTCTGCATACATGGTGACATGAGTGATTCGTGTGTTTGATTCTGTTTTACTGACATTTCATTTGTAATAAATGATGAATTAAATGAGTAAATCAATGTTTTGTTTTAGTCCTTTCGCTGGGGTTGAAAGACAGTTCGTTGATCACCGTGTGTCGTTCAGACCGTCGTCGATGCAGGATGAGAGGGTGAATTACTCGTTCGGTGCCTACAGAGAGGGTCCGTGGATCGCCCTGCTCTGTTTCGCTGCCATCATCGTCTTTTTCTCGTTTGTTGGCATGGTGATCATGTGCGTCACGTGGTACAGGTAAGCGATGACTCACTACGCCGTTCATTCAGATGAAGAGTGAAGGGAGGATCTGAGCGGAAAGAGGTTCGATACATACAAGGAGACAGAGAGACAAAGAGAACAGACACATGGAGACAGACAGCAAGAGGCAGACAGACAGAGGGACAGACAGGCAGAGACAGATAGACAGTGGTACAGATACACAGAGAGATAGATAGATAGACAGACAGACAGACAGACGTAGAGTGACTGACAGACAGAGTGTCAAACAGACAAGCAGAGATCATCAACAGAGGAAGTGGATCGGACAAACGCCGAGAGGAAACTCACCAATAAGAACGGTCATCGAAAAAAACTATGAAGGTGAAAAGCGAAGGCAGATGATGTTGGTTGTACATGATGACAGATGGACAGATGGACAGATGGACACTGCTTGGACATGGAGAGCTAAAATCAGAGACAGAGCAGAGTGAAGTGTGGCAAACTCGGACATGTGAAGCAGAAGAGGGCAAGATGTCCAATTTGTTAGCATAAAATGCTAGCAAATTGGACATCCTGCCCTCTTCTGCTATATTATAGCAGAGGTGTCAACTGCTTTTTATTGTCTGTTGTTATCGTAATGTGGCGATCATTTATATGGTTCGGTGTAACACTGAAGTATGCCTACTGAGATTAGACCATATAAGATAATAGATTATGGATTATAGAGATTAGATATAATAACGAATTCCGTAATGTAGACACCAGTTGAGATTTGATTATATCGATCATCGAAGTTTTTGCTAGCGACAGATTAGATATTCGTCATGCTAACACAATTTTTGCTCTAAAAAATCTCTCTGTATATTAAACTTGTATAATTCACCTTAGGTACAAGAAACGACTGGCCGCCTACAAGAGCGAACTGGCAACAAGTGCCCTTCAGTATCCGAGTGAAATGTACGGAAATCCAGGAGAATACATCAAGGAATACGAGACGCAGGTAAGCAGGAGGCTTCCTATTGGCCATTGGGTGTGGCTGAGGTAGTAGCATCACTCTCACCACTACTCAGGTAACCGACAAGCGCTGCAGCAGTACCTTAAACTAATAATTATTATCAGCTATTTGCACTGCTTTACCGCTAGGATGCATAGCTCTTAGCGGCGCCATATAAATAATAATAATAATAATAATAATAATAATAATAATAATTATAATTATAATAATAATGATGATAATGATGATGATGATGACGACGACGGCGACGGCGACGACGACGACGACGATGATAATAATAATAATAATAATATAAATAATATAAATAATAATAATAATAATAATAATAATAATAATAATAATAATACAAGAATAATAATACAAGAATAATATAAATATTAATTATCAATTATAATTTTAGATATATAAAAGGTTGTCTAATTTATTTCTGTAGGTGTTTATTAGATTTACAAATTACATAATCTATGTTTTAGAAATAGAATTATTATTATTAGTCTGCTGTTATTTCAAAATACTATCGACGATAGTTCGAAGTAGTAGGCAACCAAAGTCCTTAATTCAATCAATAATTCAATCAATTAGCCGATTATTAACTTAATCACTTGATTCACTTGCACACAAACACAATAGAAATGAATAGACAATAGATATGCCGACATGTATTGTTAAGACTAGTTGTGGTTAAACTTGTGAATGAATCTCTTTGTAGAGTCTAGCGATGTACGTTCCCACAGATGAACCGATTAGGCCTACAGGGGGCACTAAGGTCAGTCAGGGCTTCCGTCAAGCGCAGGACTTTCCCCGGAAGCCCTCAGCGCGGTCCAAGGGCACGACGACGAAGTCCAAGGGTCCAGCACCGACCAAGGGTCCAGCGCCGGTCGCTGGAACCTTCGTGGCCTCTGCCTATGGAGGAGGTCAAGGAGCCGTTGGAGGAGGAGGTCATGGAGCCGTTGCCAGGGCCAACGCTGGATACATCGAGGATCCAATCGCTCTGGGAATTAATCCAGTCTACCAGAGGTAGTATATGGAAATGTTATGACGCTAGCCTACAAAGACCTACATAAAGAACAGACATTCAGAATCTATTCTATTTCAAATTTACTATCGTTGCTGCTGCTACTGATATTATTATTATCTCTGTTTATGTTGAGAAATTCCATTAACGTTGTCAGTTTGCTATTGCTAGAGCTGCAAATACTACCCGTAGTAGTAGTAATACTAGTAACAATAACAGTAGTAGTTGTGGTTGAGGTTGTAGTAATAGCAGCCACAGCATCAGTAGTCGTACTAAAGTTGTTGGTGTAACCGTTGTGGTAGTCAACACCGTTTTAACAGCATTGTAGGCTCTGGGTGATGGCTAGTCAACAGTTTGCGGAGGTCAGGCACTTAGCATTTTGGGAGATCTTTCTAATTTGTTGTTTCGAGAATCTTGCGACCTCGCAGGACTTCCGAGCATACATGCCTTAAAACACCTCTAATTGCAATAATAACAGCATTAACAAAGAGCAGTAGTAGCAATGAAAACTGTAGTAAATCTAGCGGTGGAACAATAGCACCAATAGTAGACATAATAGTAGTTTGCTGATCATCACCATCAGCATAAATCAACCTCAATGCTGTCGTTTATTTCAGCGTTAGGTCCACTTCTCGTTCTAAGACTTCAGGAAGAGGAGGAGGTGGTGGAGGAGGAGGAGGAGGAGGGGGTGCCGTGGTGGCCCGTCGAACTGTCCCCGACAACACGGGCAACCCTTACAACCACGGCTATACGTCAGAGAATGCCACCATTCTCTAAAAATGCTTCAATGAGGATCAAGGACATCTTTTCTGGACCAACGGCGATATTCAAAGAGCACCGTCTCAACAGTTTTTCTTTCTTAAACAGGTGCCTTTCTGAAGTCATGTATGTGTACTATGGACTTAGGACTTGGGAGCGTTTGTAGGTAGGTGACGATGAAAAAATGCAGACTGTGTTTGTGTGCGATATTGCTTTACTGCGATTTACGTAGGTCATGTAGTGTTTCTGTTACAAAATGCATATGCAAAAAGTGATTAATTGATGTTAAGATAGTTTTTCAAAGAATTACTTGTTATTTTACGTTTTAATTTTAGAAAATTTATGTACTGCCGAGCTGATAATTATGAATTAAATGGAAAGGCATTGATAGGATGTTCTTCTTAAAATTTGTGTTATCTTTGAATCATGAGTTATCACGTGATTTGCATTATTGACAAGAAAAGTAACTTATGATATAATTGAATGAGTTATCATGTGAATTGCATTATTGATAAGAAAAGTGAGAAAAAGTTGATTATTATTGATCAAAGTTTATGACTGCTGAATTACTTTATTATTAGAAAAGTCGAACTAACATGTATGAGATTTGTATTCTGTTTTTGTTAACTGTTGTTACAGTAGGCTATGTGCTACAAATCCATATAATTAATGGTGCTCCGCTGTCATGTGTGTACATGTAGGTCATGTCTGGCATTTATTCACTCGTTACTGTTTGTTGTTATGCTTATCATTTTGCCAGCTGCGGATTATCATCCGCTCTCTTTCTTCGCCCTCTGCCTTATTCTTAATCCACTCGTCTACTTACTGCCCACGGCTCTTCTGTGGGTTTCTGCTCTTCGACTTTAGAGGTGAATTTATCGTCCGCATACTCGCCATGCATGCGACTAGACAGCGTCGTGCTTTCTCGATCGCTGTCTGATAAATTTTGGAATAGCCTCCCCCTGACCTGCATTCTGTCCCGCGAGACCTTTCGTAAACCACTTAAGTCTTTCTCTTTGACCGGGGCTCGGTCGGAAGCGTCTCTGAGCAGTTATCTTGAAGTGGCGCTAAATCAATTTTATAGATAAAATATTAGATGCAATTGTTAGTAAAATTTTGCTGGTTGTAAATACTCGTGCCTTCTTAATGCGAAAAACAGTTTTGCTCAAGAATTTGTTCTGTGCTGAGGTTTTCAACATGCTTCTTCTTCATGCCACAGTTTTGTTAATGGCCTGTTGTTTTACAAGTTCACTGTTGAAATGTTTCGCCTCAAAATGCCAAGTCTGAACAGGTAAGGTCAATAAACATCATGTCATGCCTAAGATATTTGAATTGCAGTTTATGCGTTGTCTTGCTTTCTCATATTGGAGTAATTTTGTTGTATAAAAAATATTTGCCTTTTAAATATTTGCCTTGTGCCAAAGATTTTTAAATTCATCATTTGATCACAATAAGTAAATTATAGACAGATTAACCTTTTAAATGTTTAGACCTTCAAGAATTTTATTAAAAAAATTACTAAAACTTTGCCATCTAAATTTATGGAAGTTTGTTCATCGTTCGGATCTATTGAAAATGTTTTGTATACGAGCTTCAGATCATCGTCATTTTCAGCATTTCATAAATGCTTTGAAATGTTTCAAAATTTTTATTTCAGATTTTATGGTGGATGAATTTTCATGTTATTTTCTCTTTCAGACATTGATATATTGACATAATATTTATTGATTTGACGCTGAATTAAATCGGCCGTCAGAAATTTGCAGCTATTTTGCATGTATTAGGCCTACGTTCAAACGGTTTTTGTGACATTCAAGAGTGGTGAGAGATTAGAACTCGAAACTGAAGCGTATAAGTGTGCGCCGATATTTGTGTTATTATGAGTGGAATTAAAATAATTTTTAGGAAAAATTGTTTTATTTTGTAAAGATCGTAATTGTGATCTCCAAACGCTATTCTTACGTTAAGCGTAGAGCGCCTGTTTATTCGCGAGCGCTGCGTCGGATCAGAGGGGTTGTCCAGAGATTGACGTTGAGTGAAGACCCGGGCCAGAAACCTCGCATACCGTCTAAATAGCCCCGTCGAAACAGCCCCGTCCAAATAACCTCGCAAAAATAGCCCTGTCGAAGCCCACCACCCCAGCCCCCAATGGCTTCCAATAATTTTTTTAAAAAATGACGAAAACTTTTTATTTGCTACATACATTATTGTGTTACATGAACTGTTATAATACACGGTGAAGGTCGGTGATGTACGTTATATGATCATAATGATATATTTACTATAATTATATACAATGCTATCAAATTAAAAATGAGTATAATTTACTGTTAAAGTTTGTACAAATACAATTCTTGTACAACTAAATGACTTCTCCTTAGTGCTATCCTTCCAATTTAAGTAAAATTTCAAGATGTTTTGTTTCTGGAAAACTTAGTAAAACAACAGCATTACTAGGCCTACATGGCTTCCCAATTTTTTTAGTTTACTGGTAGCTCGTGCATGGTTTGTGAACCATGTGAACCATAATAAATTAATAATAATTATGATCTTGTCCAGTAGCAGCAAGTGGATAGAGATGGTTAACTTGCAAATCTTGGAAACTATGCTGTTCAAAACTTGGTCTGTTATACTGCCACTCAACTTCATTACATGACAATAAAGACGACCATGATGACCATATTGCTGACCTTATTAGCGTCCACGTTGGTGCCTATATCAGGGCTTTTTTAACGTGCAGTTGTACACAAAATGTGCAGTTCTAAACGGATTTGTGCAGTTGTAGAAGCACTCAGGGCCTACTATCCCCCCCCTGGAAGGTGGAAGCAATCCCCCCTAACAGAAACTTTTGCCTATATTGCGAGTGCCGAAGGCACGAAGCCCATAGCGACTAGGGGTTCTGGGGGAGCGTCGTAAGCTCCTCCAGCGGGGTCTGGGGCGGATCCCCAGAAACCAACACATTTTTAGCGTCAGCATCGACTAGAGCGCATGTTTTAGGCTCTTGTTTGCTTGCTGTCATGAACGATAAAGTCATGAAAATTTCACTTTTTTATTTGCACGCTGTAATTGTAAATTTGTAAGCTGTCATCTTCACAAAATTGCTCGTGAATTCAATGCTCAGTATCGTAAAATGTCGCCTCCCCATTATTTATTTATTTATTTTAATTTGCACAATATAGGCCTAATGGTAACATTCTAAAATTTCTCATTATGGGTTAACAGTGCGTTAAACACTAGTAGCCCTGTGAAGTTTAGAAAAGTCCAGCATTCAGTAAAATATCAACTTCTTGTATATAACAAATGCAGTGTCAGTAGATATAAAATATACTTTAATTTTTTTTAAACAATTAATGTAATTAATTATGAGTTGTGAGACCGAGCGCTATATACGTGCAGGGACAAAATAATGTAAGTGACTGCAAAGCAAAGGTCATACTATAAATGAATATCTACCCTTGAGATGGCGGGATGAACGTTCAAGAGGAATTTACCGCGGGTGTGGGGGAGGGATGTTACAGAGGGAGATGCCGGGGGGTTTATGTCCATGCAGAAGGAAATCTCTTATGCCCATCTATCAATAGGGGGGGATTTCCCTCTGGCACAAGTTGGATCAGGGCATCGGGCTACTTACCCCCCCCCTCCCTATGTGGCAAGCCCTGATGGGTGCGAATTTGATGGGAGTGCAAGGACAAATTTATGTGAGTGCTAAGCAAAAGTCAAATTGAATTAAGATTTACCCTGTGTTATGACAGGGAGGGGATTGTTCAGAGGATTTACCAGGAGGAAATCCATGGCAGATGCTGGGGAATATCAGGGGAAATGTTCAGGAGTAAATATTTTATACTCAACTTTATCATTAGGGGGGGAAATTTCCCCCCCTGGCCCAAATTGGAAGCAGTCTGCTTCCATCCCCCCATGGCGTAGTAGGCCCTGGAAGCACTTATATACAGTTAAAGCTAGCAAAAAATGGTAGGCCTAACTGTCATCCAATTGGAAGTAATTTACTATGGGGGATGGGAAAGAAAAGGAGTTGTGCAATTCTAGAAATTCCTTAAAAACAGCCCTGGCCTATATTGGAATCATATTAGTGCCAAAGTATGATTTGGACAAACAGGCAGGCAGACAGACAGACAGACAGACAGGCAGGCAGACAGACAGAAACATACAGACAGTCAGACAGGCAGGCTTTGGCCTAGGGGCCTTGAGGTTTGCCGTCGATTACGTAATATGATCTGAGTAAATTCTTCAAGTAATAATTAATTCAAGGGATGATGAGAGGGCTTCTGCGGGGGCTTCTATCCCTATACATGCCGGGCGCAGGTTGCGCCCAGTGAAAAACAGGGGGGAAACGGAATTTTCCCCCCAATTTTTAGCAATGTAAACCTACAGCGTTCTGTTTGTTGTATATTGGATTAAACGAATATACAATACAATTACAACGAGAGGCTCCTATTCCTGTACATGGCGGGCGCAGCTTGCACCCAGTGAAAAATCGGGGGAATCAGAAAAGAGCCAAAACTCGTCTGTAGAGGGGGAACCGGCCATGGAGGACAGTGTTCAATCTATAGACATCTCTAGGGAAGTTCTCCAGAAATTACTTCCCCACAGAAAATGTTGGCAGAATGGTAATAGTTTTTAGCCTAACTATAGCCTACTATCTAGGCCTACTTTTTTGCATCACATGAACTGCTATAATATTTACGATTATGTGATTATGATGATATTATTTGCTATTTTAATAAATGACACAATCATAATTAAAATAATGAATATAATTTGATATTATATAGGTCTACTTGTACAAATAGGTTACCATTTTTGTACAATTGTAAATGGCTTCTCTCCAGTGTTACATTTCAAATTTCAGACTCAAATTTCAAAATGTTGTGTTCCTTGAACTCTTAGTAAAACAGCATCATTATTACGAAGGCCTATATATATATTGTATCTTCATTCTATTGCATTGTAGGCTACTCTATCCATAAATTTATGTAACGCCTCCCGCAGTGCACACTGATCAGAGTCGCTAAACACAATGCATGGCATTGGCTACCCAATTTTGGCAGTTTGGTAGTTCCTACCGTGGTTTGTGTACCATTTGTAAATTGTAACAATTTCTGCTAACTGTATCTTGGTCAGCAATTCACGACCGTCTTGGGCAAAAGAGACAGGCATTAATTAAGCTGATTGAATTGCAACAAATAGGCTTTAGCTGCTATAATTTTTTATGGGCCTAAGTTTACTCTCGTCAGCAATTATTCATTATCGTATAGTCCATCACCAGCAGAACTGAGTTGCTGAACTTGATAAATAAAGAAATTGTTGTAATTACAAGTATATTTATCAAAATCTCAAACCACTCTTTTATCAGAGTAATTTTGTTAGAATGACATCGTAAACTGCTAGTACCATACAGGTCTAGGCCTACAATGTGGAAACAGGCCCGGATCTACAGTTTTGGGGGTCCTGTGCTGATCGAATGACGGGGCCCCTTGCAATTTTAAGAAGCAAAGCAGACATACAATAACCCGAAACATAATTTGTTATACTTTAGAGCACATAAAAAGTAGATTAAAGATATTATACGTCAATTTTCACGAGCTCACGACTCACACACTGACATATAAAGAACAGTCTGTCAGACCAGGGCTATTTAAAGGGATTTTTAGAACTGCACAACCCCTTCTTTTCTTTCCTATCCTCCATAAATTACTTCCAATCGGAGGGAAATTGCCTTTTTTGCTAGTTTTAACTGTACAGAAGTGCTTCTACAACTGCACAAATCCATTTAGAACTACACATTTTGTATACAACTGCAAGTTGAAAAAGTCCTGTGTCTGCAGGGCTTATAAACCATTACTACCGTACTGTGTCACAGTGCTTAGTGTTTAGTCATAGTGTAGGCCTATAGACTATAGTATACAATAAACTTAACATTTGCTATACGTAGCCTACTCAGTGCTCACGTTCGTTTCCTACAAGTCTCTTCTGCGAGTATTTTGTTTGACGAAGTCGTTTATTATGTCGTCAAAGTTAACACTTTGCAGGACTTCAAATTCAATACGTTATACGCATAAGCGACAGATCTCGAGCTTGAAGTCTCTGCTGGGTCATTGTTGTGCGCAGATGATTCTTCACTCCGCGAAGAGAAGCGTCGAAAATGATCTCACCCTCACAGTTAGTTGCTGGAAATAGTCAGGTATATGATATCCTCAGTGCAATCCTCACACTAGGGAAGGTAGCCTGCAATAAACCTCCGTCCGCCTTCAGCATCTCGCTCATGTGAACTACACTTTGGTCTTTCTCTCTTTCTCTGCCATAATGAGAAACGTAAATTGTACAAACTCGTCCACAAATGAGGGCTCAGGATTGGCAGGATATGATGCCAATAGTTTAGTAGCACGAGCTCGCAACTCATCTGCAGGTAGAGACTTGAAGTCCGTTATGAAGCCAAACTTCTTCGTGAAGGTTAGAATGCGCAGTCGATCAGTCTGTTGCGCAATTCAGCAACAAGACGATCAATTATGCAGTTGAAAATTTCAATCTTGAATTTGTTCATAGGCCTATGCACAGTGTCAGATGCGTTGCTTTCGTCGAAGAATCTCTCATGCTTTAGCCTACTACACGACATTCGGCTTCCTTACATCGATGATTCATTCATTCATTTCAAACTTTGATTGATTGATTGATTGATTCATTCATTTCAAACAGTGATTGCCCACGTAACCCTGGGCCTTCTTCTCTAGGCATATGTCATCGAAAGTCTCTCGCATTTCCTCCACAAAAGTTATCAGTGACTCGTACAGTTTCAGAGCAGTGGGTAGGTGAATTTCGACTTTGAGAGGGATACATCAAAGTGACGTCATCATATGCTGTGACATTATTTGGTTATATATTTAGTCATAGCTATGATTGCTGTGTATAATGCATTGCAATTTGCACGGTTTCATTCCTGAATCCTCACTTTATTTTTTACTTTTATAGTTTGGGGGCCCCACCGAAACTGGGGGCCCTGTGCTGTAGCACAATCAGCACCATGGTTATTCCGGGCCTGTGTGGAAACTCCTAAAAATATGATTGTTAAGTATAGGGCCATTTGTCAAGTCATAGACCACTCTTTTCAGCAATCCTTCACTGAAATAATAGGCTAGTAGTTGTAAAAATGACAGCCTAAAATGCGGAAATTGCAATGCGGAAATTGGAAAAAAATTCTTACGGTGAGGAGACCATCCCTCTCCCAAACCGTCCCACATCTCAGAAACCTTCATTCACCAGGGCCCGTATGCACATGAGTGCATAACTCGTATATTTGGCTTAAATCTGGCCTATACGGGAATACTGGGTTATTTCCGTATGCACGGCTTGAGATTAGCGAATTAAACTAGATATAACGTTAGGGGTCATTGCATAATTACGTAACGCCGAAAATGACCGTTTTCGACCCACCCACCCTGTAACGCTTCGTAACGTTCCGCTCGACCCACCCACCCACCCTCCCCAGCGTTACGTAACGATTGTTACGAAAAATCAGTTGAGATTTAGGTCTATTATTGACTTATGTGAGGTATCTTCATAGTGAATTTAAAATAGACCAGTATGTGAATTATAGGCTAATTTGACAGAAGACTACAGGCTTAAAATATATACAATGTTTCATTTATATAAACGTCAGTCATGCGTGAATGGATCGAGTTTTCTTAAAATTAACTGCAAGAATAAAATTTTACACTGTTGAAAAATTTCACGGACTAAATGGCTCATTAACAATTATTAATCAAAATTAAGATGAACTAATTATTTGCTTAGTCTGGGCACTTCGATAATTATTAATAAAAATATTGCCGAGTTTTGTTGAGCATTAATTTTAAATGTTTGAGATCGTGTTCACCAAGTAAAACAGGCCTCAAAGTAGCTCTTCGATGTCAGGTAGCCTATTCAAGAATAATTAGGCCTACCAAGTTGCTCCGTTGGTAAAACTTTCACAGTCCCAAACAATTCGAAGAGCAGTTTCCGGTTTGCGCAATGGGAGAACAGAATTGACCTGGCATGTATAGGCCAACTGGTGTCTATCGGCCCTACCTTTGGATCTTATTCAGATAAATAGACCTACTTCCGTCAAATTTTAAATCAATGTCACGAAGTTTAAACTTCGATCACATCGTGTCTAAAGTGTAATTATAGGGTAATTTAATATTCATGAATAATTTTTTTTTCATGGCGTTACGTAACGCTCAGCTTCCCCCACCCACCCACCCACGTAACGCTTCGTAACGTTTTCAATGACCCCACCCACCCACCCTCGAGCGTTACGTAATTATGCAATGACCCCTTATTCCAACTTCGAGGTAGAAGTACGCCGGCTACTCCCATTGTGAACAATAGACGGCCGACGTTAGCTGGACAGCGCGAACAATAGGCAGCCGTCGACATTTCCCTATGGCCCGTCTTTAGGTCTGAATCTGTTGACCCCACGCTGGCAACGACCGCATATAACCTATTAAATTGAATTTAATTGAAATTCTATTGAATTGCGGGAAGAGCAAGCGTCATGCATCGTCGGGTGCAAGGAATGTGTCGATTAGTTATTCTCGTTGCTATTTTTTCTCATGCATACGGATACATTCCAATGGCTATATAGGGAATTACTAAGTCGCGTTTAGGCACTATAGGTGATTACCTTATGCTGTGTCATGTGCATACCAGCCCAGAGGAATTGACAAGATAACATATTGCCGAGAGGGAAGACCGACCCAGGAATAGGGGGGGAAGAAGATGCATTGCGCCCGGCTGCTTAGGGGGCTTCTGATTTGATACCAGCGTAGTAGCATATGCGCTAATAATTATGTAGGCCTACTTATAAAAGAAATATGCAAAGACGCATACTCACGAAAACAGGCACATAATTATGCACACACGTATATACAGATAGGCCTATGCAAAATATGGTGCTAGGACAAAATGTCCCGGACAAAATGTCCCTGGACAAAAAGTCCCCGGACAAAAAGTCCCCGGACAAAAAGTCCCCGGATAAAATGTCCCCGGACAAAAAGTCCCCGGATAAAATGTCCCTGGACAAAAAGTCCCCGGACAAAAAGTCCCCGGATAAAATGTCCCTGGACAAAAAGTCCCCGGATAAAATGTCCCCGGACAAAATGTCTCGGACAAAATGTCCCTGGACAGAAAGTCGCAGGGTAAAAGTGATGTCCCTACACTACGACGCATAAGGCCTTTGTTTATTGTATACATGTATCGTTTCATATGAATTTCTGTTATTGACGAATACTGAGTGATCGTTTACTTCAAGGCATCCGTTTTTAAACTTAACGCGCCATATGTACAGTTGCCCGGGGGAGGTGGGAAAATTTCCTAGTTAAAATGGGGGTGACGTCCGGGGGTAATTGTCGGGGAATAAGTCCGGGAATATGTCCAGGGGAAATGTCCGTTCCCCACCTAAACTACGCATCGCCGGCCTGTTGGAATTTTGTGCGGCTGCAGTATCACGCTAGACTGCGTCCGTGTGGGAGACTAATTGACTAAACCTACGTCCAAGATGGACCGTCTTGTCCGACAATGCCCTCATCTGAAGACAGCCCACCATTTGAAACAGCTGTGTAGAATGGCAGATGGGAACCTCTTAACCTCTACCTTAGTGGACCAGGACCGTGTTCTGAAACCGCTCCTAATCCAAACAGCAGGAAATTCTATCATTTTCTCAAATTCTTCTGCGGCAATGTCACTTCTGGAAGGAATTCTCCCTCCATTTGAAGATGCCGAGATTAAACACTGGCCACTGCCTGTATATCGGTCGCCCAGTCACTGTCGCCAGCGCAGAGCTCTACTGCCAATTGAAGACATCTGAATCCACCATCTCAAAGAAGATGCTTGGTGGTCTTGCCCTTGTGAACAAAATCGAATGCATTGTATCTGACCATTATGTTCATCGCTTTATAATTAAATAGCAGCTAGGGACTTTCAGAAGCGCTGCCAGTGCATGCAATACCTAGAGAATAGACAGGCTTTAAGGCGAGAGAAAGATGACGAAAGACTACGAGAGAGGATGACAGAGCGAAGTGATGTCAGCGAAGTCCATAATCCATTCCTTAGGGAGGGACCTATGCAGGCAAATGATAAGGATTGTTTCATGGCGGTCCTGACGCGGGGAACAAAGACGTCGAGCCAATCAGATACCTAAAAGGACGCAGCGAAGTGGCAAAAATGGAGTGAGTACTGGATTACAAAGACACTTCGGAGCAAGACCCAATTGGGACTTGACGTTCAGGGGTTGCTGTCCCCAGAAATGGCATTTCCAGCCGCTCAAATTATAGCTATGACTGTGCAGAATCGAGTTTTGTTCGTCTTGGGCCCAGTCCATGGTAGGGATTGTGCCGCTATGGCCCTCCGAACACTTCGGTAGGTCGGGCCTAAAGTTGAAGGGGTTTCCAAATTAAATTTAGCTGCTCGTTATGCCTATTGTGTATGTTTATTTCTGAAACTCATGTATTTACAACTTACAAACTGAAGGCCCCAAATCGGAGTCGGATCGAGTGCCTCAAAAGTCAGGTAGGCCTACAGCTTCAGCAAACCTAATACAAATATTATTGATTTTGTGCATAAGTAACGCCACTTAAACTGACTCAGGTCAGCACATAGAGTTTGTAAGCCTACTTTCTTAAGCACAACGTTTATAACATTGCAATTCCTAATAGGCCTATATGGTGGGCCCATAACGAGGCCTTCAAAAACAATACCTCGGTAGGCCCAGATGTCATTAAGACGCGCCTGGCCTCAAGTTTGTTGGGGGCCTCCACATTTATAAGTGTAGGTCTACTCCGAAACGCAACTGTAGAAATGTTATAATTTTCTTATGTTAACCCCGTCATCAATTATGTAAATGTAGGTTAGGTCTAATATTGTTGCTCAGATGTGCCACATTACATGCACAAGGATGTAACACATGGACGGCAAAAGTATATTAGTGTATCCATTTATTCATTTAAGGCATTTATATAGCGCCTCTTCAAGCGTATCTACTCAGAAGCGCTCCCGACCCAATCACGGCTAGAGAGAACAGTCTTGCAACATTGTAGTGTGGTGTAGTTAATGTTTAAGGTCCCCAAGCCTTTAGAGTGTCCAGGGGCCTAAGGTTGTCATGCCACTGCATAGTTACGTCCTCACGCTAACGATCGAGAAATAATTTCTCGACTGATCGATTGTCTCACAAAAAAACCTTATAATTAGGATAATTTATAAACTATCAAAATAATGAGCGATCCGGACACACACCTTCTAGGCTGCCTATATGTAAAACAAACGCAGATACTATGAAAAATAACTGAGCCCCTTGGCAAATTTGTACATTTCTGACGCAAGAATCGGAATTCTTCTAAAATAGTGAACCAAATGCAGCTTGCAATTGGTTGATTTGCTAAGAATGTTCTGTTATATTCAAAATGACTCGTTTTAATGCATTTAGTGAAGATGATTCTCTGACAGAAGCTCTTTTTCTCAATGTAGGTGCGCCTACTGCTAGGCGCCCATGCGCTGGGTTTAGGTAGTGTATGGACATTACTTTAATCCTGGGACATTTTGCCCGGGACATTTTGTCCGGGACATTTTGTCCGGGGACATTTTGTCCGGGGACTTTTTGTCCGAAGACATTTTGTCCGGGGACATTTTATCCGGGGACATTTTGTCCGGGGACATTTTGTCCGGGGACTTTTTGTCCGGGGACATTTTATCCGGGGACATTTTGTCCGGGGACATTTTGTCCGGGGACTTTTTGTCCAGGGACATTTTGTCCGGGACATTTTGTCCGGGGACATTTTGTCCGTCAACGCAAAATATATACAGATTTACACAATATACTGTATTGGAAATCACAGAGCACCGGTCATGTCTATTGTTTAAGAACCAGCGCAACGTTGTTTAAGAAGCGAGCGTCACTCATCAGATATACTTTTCTCATCTTTCTCATTGCTATTGTTCATCATCCCCTCGTCCTTCTCTCCTCTCTTCTTCTCCTCAGCTCGACTTGACATTGATAGTCCGCCCTGAACTCTTCTCACCCGCTGCCCCCTCTCTACCCCTACACGGCTGTCCTCCTCTTCCTCCCTCTCCCCCAGCCGACGTCCTTTTCACCCGTCTCCACATCCTCCTCGTCCTCTCACCATTCACCATCCTCCCATCCGCATTGATTGTTCCTTCCCCGTCGCCAGGTGAATGAAGCGACCTGACGCCACCTAGCGAATCCATCGTCACCTGCCTACGCAGCGACCGCTGGACGGACACGCGCAGGGAGGCAGGGATGCGACGGCGGGGGCGGCGGCGGCCACCGACGACATCTGTCGAACGATGCATCGATGAACCAACGTGGACGGATTGACGGCAGAGAGTGCTGCCACCTGGCGAATCGGTGACGGCCAAACGCATCGATCCGATCGCAACGGACGATGATGCGCCGTAGAATGAGTTCCGCTGATAACGACGACGAAGACGAGCCACGTGACAGCTGAGCAGACAGCGAAGGTCCTCCTGCAGCAGCAGAAACAGCAGCAGCGTCATCACTCATCATCATCGATCATTATCATCATCATCGTCACCATCACCATCACCATCACCATCATCATCATCATCATCATCATCATCATCATCATCATCATCATCATCATCATCATCATCATCATCATCATCATCATCATCATCATCATCATCATCATCATCATCATCATCATCATCATCATCATCATCATTATCATCATCACCACCACCACCATCATCATCGTCGTCGTCATCATTGTCAACGTCATCGTTTTCGTCTAGGGTCGATTGGTTAGACTGGAGCGTTTGGTCTGTTACATAATCAGAGAGAGCAAGGTTTCCATCCTTCGCCCGTGCAACGGCGTGCATGCGGTCCATTGAAGGAACCTTCACTTCATTACGTCATCCACTCACAATTTATATTATTATTCTGCGCCATTCATTCATCATATTATTCCGTCGTCGATGGTCGTCTGCTGTATGTCTGAACTTTGGCGGGAAAGCAGTATCAAAGTGCAATTGCACTTTTACGAAAACCTATAAGTTTCCTCAAGAAAGTATTTTTTTAAAGAGAAGTCTATTATAATTAGATCTATATTATTCGTTGAATCGTTGATCGCTACAGTTGCGATCGCATTGTGAAGATTTTAGTATGCAGGCGTCACCTATTGAAGGCTTGGATGACTTAGGAGACACACGAAAGACCCGGATTCTGTTACCGGCAAGTAAAATCGGTGACTGTCTATATATATAAGACCGTCCATTGAAGAATCCCTTTATAGGCTGGCTCGCTTAGCTACATCGGTAAGAGCGCTTGGTCGCGCGTCTGTACGCGACTCTGTGAAAAAGAGCGTGTGCGGGCTGCGGTTCGCTTCCCGAGGGTGGCTATTTAAGAGATTCAAAATCTCGGGCTAGCACGGTACGTCCACGGGGTTCTGAATGGCGTGACGACACAAATCATCTTTGACATAGCAGTGTCGTTAAACATGCAATAACAGAATCTCTCAATAGTCTCCATATCATTCCGACAGATAGACAATAGACAGACTCTTAATCCTGTGAGTTATAGATGCAGAGAAATGCGAGAAGATCTTTCTCCCGTTGAGAACAATTCGTCTCATATAAGAGAAGAGTTGCGTTCGATTGTATTGATCGTCTGCAATTGATGCAATGTATATTTATCGTGTAGCGTATACGATGGGTTAGGCATGATATGTTATGAATTGAACCGAGGTATAATATATAATAAACTCACGAGTTCTGTTTGCAATGGACTAACGATCAATCATTTTAATTGAACTCAGTTTTTAAAATCTTATATATATATGTAAAATTATATATATATATATATATATATATATATATATATATATATATATATATATATCTTACCTTTAAATATGATGAAAGTCTAGACCGCAG
>OX457036.1:54419723-54519723 GCA_949752735.1 Lumbricus terrestris | reverse complement strand
GTCGATGACTAAAAAAAAGGTCATCAGTTTTTTCGGCGGATGAAATGGTATCCTTTTTCCCGGAAAATTGGTTGGTCGATGACTAAAAAAAGGTCATCACTCATCAGGTTTTTCGGCGGCGCAACGAAAATTTTTCCCCTGTCCCACACAAGACCCTAAATTTTGGCCCCCTTTCGAAAATTTCTGTATCCGCCCTTGTGGCGGATACAGAAAGTTACGTGAAAAAAATTTTAGACGATAAAAAACAATGCGAAAAATAAGAAAACCAAAAACCACGCTTTTTGGGAGAGAGAATAAAAACGAAAAAAGCCATTTTTTACAACTATGGTTAAAAATATATTCACTGAGTCAGTTACTGCAGGGTGCGTTCTATCTTCACGTTCTATCAAAACTTCAACGATTTCCCATTCATTCTGAGGATGAAACGACGTCAGAGATGTGTCGTATAACGACCCATTAGCGGGGTATAGATCTATTAATTTTTTTTATCCCAGAGTCATGTAATGAACTCTCTAGCGTAGCCTACTGCTTGACTGGTTAAGCTTGAAGGTGCATGTGGAGATGGGCATTAGTAGGCCTACATTATATAGGAGCGGAGCAGTCACCGAGTTTAGCAAAAGTTTAGTAGAGCCTGTTGACCAGTAGCGGCGGCTAGGGGGTTACGCCCCCCCCCCAAAAGGCTTTTTCCCCATGTAAAACTTAAATTTTCGTTGCTCAGCGCCCCCCTAAAAACTGAAAACCATATGCAGGAGATTTCGGCCGAATGACTAAACAAGGTCGTCAGAATTTTTGGCGGCTGAAAACGGAATATTTTCCAGAGATTTCGACCAAATGACTAAAAAAAGGTCATCAGAAATTTTGGCGGCTGGAAATGGAAAATTTTCCGCGGGAGTTCAGTCCCCCCCAAAACTGAAATCCTGGCGCCGCCACTGCTGTTGACGATGTTTCGGTCGTGCTAAATCTGAAGTTGTATAATTACGAATTATTGCAAGTTTACTTAAATTAGCGGCGGGTATGTTGCCGATCGTGGTCAACCTATACTACTGTCTATGTGTTGTCGCTTTCTGGGAAGTTGGCCGCTGTACCCCAGTTATTTTCGAATGCAGGTTATAATTATATTTTTACTTGTTGAAGGAAAGAATATGCCATCATTTTATTAACAACTGGTTGTCTTCTTTCCTCTGACTATACGGAAATACATGCAACATATTATGTGTCTGAATTTATGGGTCACGGTAAGCGAACTATTTTTAACCGTAATTGAGATTGCAGCTTATTTTGTCGCCATCTTAGAATTTCCGTCTGCAGCATTTACCTTAAATGCAAAATTATCATTTCTCGTTTTTCCGCTTAAACGTTTCTTTTCTTTGTCATTGTTTGCCAAATTGCTAACTCAGCAAACTGAGCGCTTTGCTTTCATTAAAGGCCAAGGTTTGGTCCAAGTTTTCTCGGGGTAGAATGGGCGTGACCTATAGAGACCGGCTTGTCAATCAGCGTCTGCTTCAAGTGCCCAAGTTTGGCTGACAGAGCGGTCATCGTTGCTATATCCCCAAGAGGTTAATCTGGGTCGACTGTACAGTGTACACCTCAGGCGGACTTGCTGGAGTCATATGCAGATTAGCTTGGCCTACGTCTGGAGTGCCTGGTTCTGTCTTTATCTCAGCGTATTCCATGTCATGTGTACCTGTGTTTGTATACATATTGCAGGGATTCACCTGAGAGTGGGCCATGTTATATTTTAGTATATCAGCTGGTCAGCTCACCATACAGAATATATATATTTATATATATATATAATTATATATATATATATATGTGCCTTGTATAATACTTGTTCCTTGCATGGTTGCATGTTGTGCATTGCATTGATATGCATCACAATCCGTAAGGGATTTTATATTATTAGACAATGTCTAAGCCTTTTAGCTACTGCACCCCTACTCCATCAGTCAAATCAGTCCAGTGTTCATTGCAATGAAGGTGCACATTATGGCTATAGCAAAACGCTTGGAGTTTGTATTGTTGGAACCATGCAAAAGTACATCCAGGCCCATTTTGAGGCGCATTGGACGATCAAATACCCGCGGGCTCGCGAGCACACACGCACACAAGACACAGACATGTGAACACAGGCCGTATAGGCGGGGGTAAAGACAGAACCAAGCACTGGAGGTAGTACAAGCTAATCTGCATACAGATACCCACTCAGAGGAGTCTATAGATATTGGGTGACAGAACCAAGCACTGACACCAAGACTCCCTCGAGTGTACATTATGCAGATTAGCTGGGTCTACCTCGAGCGTATACCGCCTGTGTGTGCATGTGCGTGTACCACTGACCGCCAAGATCAAACCTTGGCTGACCACTGTTCCAGGTAGCTAGGCTTTATAAACTAGGTCGAGGATAATTGTCCCCAAAGATCTGTATACTCCCAAGGTTCTTTCAATACACTGCTCAGTGGCATCTGTATGCAGATTAGCTTTGCCTACCTACAATACAATACTGTGCTTTGCTATGCTATGTTATGCCACGATACACTGTACTATTTTTGGATTTATAAAGCGCCTCTCACAGTACAACCTAGTCAGAGGTGCTCAATATATATTTTCAAACAATACTATGCATATATGACTATATGTATACGTACATATCGCCCATAGACAAAATTGTATCATTCTTGCATAACAATGAGCCAAAGCCGTTTGTATTCCAAATGAGAAAGTTGTGCCTGTTGCTTTGCTATGGAAATGGGCCTACACTAGCATTTTTCAAGCCTTTCATCTACAGCTTGGTACCCCTACATCACCAATGAATTCAATCCAGTGTCCATTGCAATGAAGATGCCAACATGCTTAGTAAGGCAATTATATACGGGCGATATATATAAAATTATGTGTAATTGTATATTGTATATAGTATCGGTTGAAAATATATATTGAGTGCCTCTGACTAGATTGTACTGTGAGAGGCGCTTTATAAATAAAAAAATAGTACGATGTAGCGCGGCATAACATAGTATAGCATAGCATGATATACTATGCTATATGCTATGCGCGGTGGTGTGGGGCGCGGTGATGTAGTGGTGGCGTCGTTGCATTGAAGCCGGAAGGTTCGAGGTTCGAATCCACCTCACGTCGCCGCGTAGGGACCTTGGGCAAGTCCTTCACTTGCAATTGCTCAGCGCTTCGGCGTGAAACTCCGATGCAGTGTCCGCTCTGCAGTCGGGAGCGCCTCGATCTGAGTAGAGAGCTTGAAGGGGCGCTATAACAAGTGCACATACAAACAAACAAATATAGTATAGTAGAGTATAGTATTGGTTGAGTATAGTATAGCACAGTGTAGTGTAGTGCAGTGCTGTGCAGTATAGTACAGTACAGCACAGCACAGTATAGTATAGCATAAGCATAGCATAGTATAGTATAGTACTGGAGGTAGGCAAAGCTAATCTGCATACAGATTCATTCAATACACTGAGCAGTGTATAGAAAGAACCTTGGCAGTCTAAACATCTTTGGGGGGGAACAATTGTCCTCGACCTAGTTTAGAAAGCCTAGCTACGTGGAACAGTGGTCAGACAAGGTGTGTGGATTGATCTTGGTTGACCGTTGTACACGTACACACACACACACACACACACACACACACACACACACACACACACACATGCCGTATACGCGGATACGCGCTCAAGGTAGACCAAGCTAATCTGCATAAGGTACACTCGAGGGAGTCTGGGCTGCACAATTCGTCAACCTGATTTAGCCTGGCTAACTATGGCAGTGGTCAGTGGGCACTTGAAGCAGACGCTGATTGACAAGCCGGTCTCTATAGGTCACGCCCATTCTACCCCGAGAAAACTTGGACCAAACCTTGGCCTTTAAACAAGATAACGCTTTTATCTTACAGGTCGAAATTAATTTAATTTTTAGCGACGAATCTATTAATCAACCGTTAAAACCCGCAGTCCTATATACGGTAAGCCTTATATAGACTATGCATTTATGTATGTATTGTAGATCTATATTATATACAGGGTGGGCCATAAAAATACCACAAACTTTTTTGCCAATATCTTGGCCAGAAATATGAATTTTTAAATCAAATTTTACAAGCGTAAAGACTCATATTTACGCGCACGGGCCAAATTTTACCAAAATGCATGTTTCAAACAGAATAAAAGTGATATCAGTTTTAGTGAAACCATCCACTGATTTTTGACGATTCAAAAACACAGCCCAACAAAAGGTAAAAAAGCCGATTTTATTAAGTCTCATCTAAAATAATTGCTATCAAAATAGCCTTGTTATTGTCAGATGATCCTTAACCTTTACCACTCATGTGTCCGCTCTCAGCGGCCAAATTTGGGCTAATTAATTATTAATCTGAGCGGTCAGGGCTAATATTACTATATAGAAAAGAAACAGGATACCAGCGTCGCTATACTCATCACTGTGAAGGGTTCCCTATCATTTGGTCGCAAGTCATTTCGTCGTAATCAATTCGTCGCAATTTATATCGTCGTAAATTAAATCGTCGCTGTATAATTCGTCGCATGCAAGTCGTCGTGTTCAGTCCGTCGTTTTTCATATCGTCGTTAAATAATTTTGTCGCAGTTTTGTCGCAGTTTATTTAGTGTTGTATAGGCCTATCTGTAATAGTACAATACAATTTCTCATCATGCAAAGCTAATTTAAAAACTGACATTTTATTAAATTGACGGTTACATAGCCAAGTAAAAAAGGCTAAAACTTTAAAGCACAATAAAACGTAAGCACGATATGTAGGCTAACCCTTACTGTCTAAGCCGATTGAATCAATCACATCGCCAGTAGGGGCCTATGTCTTGCCGCACACTTCTCTCTCCTTTGCATAAATGTAACCCTCATAGACTGCCTTGTGATTTCCTCTGCTACTCGTAACAAACGTTAACTTCGACATTGTGGCGATAACTAGGCGTACCTTCTTCTGGCACTGGCAGAAGAGTCGACGTTTATAAACCCATCAATTATACTAGGCGTACAGTACCTTAGATTGTTGGGTTTATATATGTCGACTCCAAGTCTGCTGTCACGTAGACCAATTGAGGAATAACGACAAATACGACTGAATGAATGCGAGCAGTTGATTGCGACGATATTGACGGCGACCAATTAATTCGCGACCAATTAATTAACGACCATATGACTGCGACGAAATGATCTGCGACGAAATGATCTGCGACAATATGGATGGTCACCCTGTGAAGTCACTTGGTAAGATGACGATCAAGTTGGTATACATAAGGAAACCTGGAAAAGAGATCGGCTAAATAAAAATTGCTCCGGTTTCTTTTAGAAAAGTCAATTACCCCAAATCTCCAGATTTGAACCCGATGCATTATCAAGTGTGGTGAGATCTATGCTGGAGAAATGTCACGTACTGCAAGTGCAATCAAAACCAATTAGAGTTGATAATTACAGGAAGTTTTACCTCTGAAACACATCAACGACAACAAGGCCATCAAGAACTTTACAAAGCGACCCGTAGCAAGTTTGAGCACTTGTGGTGGACACAATAAACGCAAGTTGTGACGCACTATCAAGTTCATTTGATGACAATTATTTATTTAAGATGTGACTCAATAAAAATCTTTTAAAAACTTTTTCTTGCGCTTTGTATTTGAATCATCAGAAAACAGTGCATGTAGGTGGACTCACTAAAAGTGAAATTTTAAAAAATTCTGTTTTACTTAGGTTGGTGATACGTGTAGCCTACTTAAATATGAAATGCCTTTAAGCTTGTAAAATGTGATTTAGAAATTCCTAATTCTGGCCAAGATATTAGCAAAAACCGTAGGGGTATTTTCTATGGCCCACCCTGTATATATAATGTCCTGTACATAAATATACACGAATATACTAGGCCTAGTTGTTAGAATTAAAGTTGATAACTGTTAGCATCATTTATATATAAATAAGCATGAATAACTGTATAATTATGTCAATTTATGTGATTACATGCTTGAGATCTGCAAATGGTTCTTATCTATAGAGATACGCACAGGACATAGGTCAGCATCTGGTGCTCCATCAAACAAAGCCAATTAACTCTGTAGACTTCGAGTCTGTATTAAACGTCTCTCGATGTGTCTGCTTATAATTGTCTGTCGATTCACTGCATTGTCTATCTGCCCGATTTCCAAACAGAAGGACAGACAGACAGACAGGTGAACCATAAGAGGCTGCAGGTGTGTAAACATGAGCGACACAACAAGGGAAGGAGGGTCTGTCTCTCGTTGTGTCTGCCTCTTGACTCTGCCGATTAATTGCATTGTCTGTCTGCCTGATTGTCCACCGCTTTCTTTATTGTGTCGCTCATGTTTATATGCCTCATTCTGGCCGTGCACTTGTCCGCTTGTCCTTCTGTCTGACTGTTTCTTCATCTACCTGCATGCCTGTCTGTCCATCGGTCTATATGCCTACAAAGTTACAATACGAATCGTTCGCGAAAAGACATCCACCATGCTGAACGTCTGCAGCGATCGACTGGCCTTATACTCTCCTTTGACTTCACTGCGCATGCGCCGCAGCCGACATCTTAAAAATCAGCTGAGATCAAATCCGACCAATCACAGCTTCACACCTCGACTCACATAATCTCGAATACTGATTGATCTCCAAAGATTTGATAGTATATTATCACCTACAAGGTTGGCTACAGATGCTGGTTAGGTCTACTTATATTAATTAAGTTGCGTAGATTAAATTATACAACTCTAAACAACATCTGATAATAAATTCAATCTATAGCATTAAACATAGCCATCAATTTAAACACATGCACGTACAGATCAGGTGTACTTGTGTGGAAAGTGGACAGACGCCACTATAGGCTATTGGCAATACCGACCCAAACTAGTGAAATTATTGTTTTAAAAAATGCAGAATTCGGGCGCTTGCGAAAAACTGTGGAAGGGACAAGTAAAAAAGTCGAGATGCAGCTTTTGGGAAGGTAACTCCACCTGCTGCCAGTCTGCTGGGTCAAGCAGACTGCAAAAAGAGCAGCGACCATAAACGCTTTCTAATCGTCTGAAACAGTGTTTCTAGTTTCTACAATTATTATTTTGAATATTCAAAGACCTGCGTTGATTATACGATTAGCACAATTTACATATCGTCAACGGGAAGTTTATTCGCAGCAAATGGTGAGAAAAACGACATTTTCCAATCGATAGTTAATTCAACTAAAATTTATAAAAATTGATTCTAACGCCATCAAGTAAAATCTATGATAGTCATACTTTCTGCCAGCATGCACATACAGTCTATATGAGGTCCATGTGGGGTCCATATGGAATTCACGTGGGGTCTATATGGAGTCCGTATGGGGGTCTATACGAAGTCCATATGGGTCTCATAATTATGGAGTCCATACGAAGCTCATATGAAGCTCATATGAAGCCCATACGGGGTCCATAATTATGGGTCCCACTTAATGGATGAAAAGGATGAAATTGCACGAACCCGAAAGTTGTCGTTGAAGAAACCATAGACGATTGGATTGACGAAGCTGTTCGACATCGCCAACCAATGAACAGCGTAGTAGAGAAGGACAAGCATCCGACGCCACTCGTCGTCACTCCTTCCTCCTCCTCCTCCTCCTCCTCCTCCTCCTCCTCCGCCTCCTCCTCCTCGTCCATCTGCTTTATCGTCGATGGTCGTCGTCGTTGAAGACCCCTCTGACGCAGTAGGAGGAGGAGTCTTCTTGATGAGGTCGGGGTAGAAGTCAAGGACGAGGGTGAAGAGGTGCAGGGGCAACCAGCAGACTCCGAACAGGGCAACGACGATTACAAGCATCTTAATCGTCTGCAACAATGTTCATTGTGTAATATTATTTTTAATTGTTTGTTCTGCTAATGTTATTATGGACCGTCCATGAAATGCGTCACGTGCCTGCGGTGATGAAAGGTTGTCAAACATTTGTGACGATATATTATGTGATGACGGTCACTTACTAGACGGATATCATAAATATGACTTTCGTGTTGACGCGTGCCGAGGAGAGGGGAGTACAAAATCGTCCAAAATTGCGGTCCCGCAGTCTACTATAGTGTACAAGTTGATGGGGAATGGAAGGAGGTGATGAAGATGATGAAACAAGAAGGAGTGATAGTCTAATTATAGTTAATCAGAGGAGCAGGAGACACAGAGGGAGAGAAGGTCATGCAGAGGAATAGGAGGAGGAGAGGAAGGGAAGGTAGGGGAAGAAGAGGGATGACTGACCAACGGAAGTGCTCACCAGGCGACACACTTAACTCACCCACAGCTGATTACTTACTTACTTACTTACATACCAACGGACGCGTCTTATTATACGGTCCGTCGTACGCGGAGGGATGGTTTTGCCACCTGGAACAGCGGCTGTTACGTTGGCTCACCGTCAAAGGTGCTAATTACCGCTGGATGGGCCAATGATCGCGTGTGACTGGAGCTGGTGGTGGTAGGGTCGGGGGAGAGGAGGGAAGAGCCGGAGTTAATGGAAGGACGAACTGGAAATGACGTTAACCAATCATCGAAGGAGAGAAGAAGTGAGGACGAGGAAGAAGAACGCGAATGACGCAAGAACGAGAACAAGAAGCGACAACTCGCTGCGCAGTCTACAAGCGCAAATGAGAACATCGCGTGTAGGTCGTTAAAGGAAGATACGGGGGGATATAGAAAGGCACAGATAGACAGACAGATAGACAGATATACAGACAAACAGACAAACAGACAGGCAGACAGACAAATAGACAGGCAGACAGACAGATAGCCAGACAGACAGATAGACAGACAGACAGACAGATAGACATATTCAGACATACAGGCAGACAGACAGGCTGACAGAGACAAGCAAAATGTGAAGGCAAACAGACAAGCCGACAGACAGGTTTTAGACAGACACATAGGCGTAGGAGGCGGGGTCCAGGGGTGGCAAATGCCCCCCAAATTTTGGGCGAGTATGTTTTTTCTGGCAAGCAGACCCGGAAAAATATTAAACCACTATACCTATATCATAAATTTTCGGGGAAAGGCTAAAATTGGTCGTCAGACAACTGTCAGGTCAAAGCCATGCATACCAGGTAAAAGCCATACCTTGATTACCCTCCCATTTGTCCCTCAAAACTTTCTGGAGCCGTCAATCCGTCATTGCATAGGCGTTTAAGTGTACGACGTCGTTTATTCCGGATTTATTTTTTGGGCAGAAGTACAAATTATGGCCCCCTTACTGCTGAAATCTCCCCTACGCCTATGATGGACACGATGGATAGGCGGACAAAGAGGCAGAAGCAATTTAGATAAAGTAATGGTTAGAGTTCACCCTGAAAGAGAAACACATGCAAAGACACAGACAAAGACAGGCGATGGAACAGAGAAAGGAAACAACGGTAGGCTACAGAAGAAACAAATATGCAAGAGCAACAGAGAGGCAGACGAAGACTGACAAGGCCAATACATTAAAGAGCATAGAATACAAGTAGAGTCTACAGAAAGATAGTTTATCCACTTGGGTTCGACGCTTGAAAACTGTTCCATATTTTCTCCAGGTGCTCAAGCCGGCAGCGCTTCTGAATAGTCGTTTCTGCTGCAAAGGCGCTTTATAAATGCCTAGATAAAATACAATGCACACATGAGAACACCCGAATTCCGAAAAGGCGCTACATAAACAATCAGATACGTGTAGATAGATTCAAGCAGACTATGACTGTCTATGAGACGGACAGAATGCGTGTATACAAACAGAAGAGAAAGACGAGACGAGATAGAGAGAAGAGAAGCGAAAGAAATTCTGGTCTCTTCCCGTCGATAAATTGTCTGGTGACTTAATCCTGCGGTCGGCCAACACAATGCAGTCCGTCTTCTTAAGGGTTCAGCTACTTAAGACTTTGGAGGGATGGCATCGAGTCGAGGGAGTTCTTCGGAGAGGGGTGAGACAAAGAATAGCCAAATGACACTTCCAGACTTACGACACGGCATGCAGAAAGCCAAATTGTTAGCCGAACAGACAGACAGGCAGACAGACGGGCAGGCAGGCAGACGTACATACAGACAGACGGACAGACTGGCAGACAGACGGACAGACAGACGGACGGAAAGGCAGACAGACATGCAGGCAGGCAGACGGACAGGCAGACAGGAGTACAGGCAGACAGACAGACGGACAGGCAGACAGACGGACAGGCAGACAGACGGACCATCGGACAGACGGACTTGTATAGAAGGACAGATAGACGGACAGACAAGCAAACAGATATCGACTGATAGAAAACGAATAGATTGACGAACATAATTATAGAAGGAGAGATGATAGGCCAGACTAGCGGGCAGATTAACTGACAAACAGACAGACAGACAGACAGACAGACGAACAGACGGAAAGATACACAGACCAATAGATGAACATATAAGCAGACGGACTAGTAGACGCGCACACAGACGGGTATACACAGATACACGGACAGGTACATGTACAACGGACATTTCGACAGACCAGCAAATCGATCAGAAGAAGATGAAAATGAGAGATAAATAAATGATTCAGAATGTCTGATGTCACGATCGATCACTGAGTAAATAAAGAAATGAAATGAACGGCCAATAAAATATGAATGAATTGTTGAATAAATTAGTAGAAATGAGTAATGAATAAGTGAATAAATTAGTAGAAATGAGTAATGAATAAGTGAATAAATTAGTAGAAATGAGTAATGAATAAGTGAATAAGACAGTGATATTAATTTATTAATTGTGAATTAATTAATTCTACGGCAAGGAATAAACTAGAGAGTGATCGGAAGAAGAAGAAGAAACCAATTTACAGTTGGACGACGTTAATTAATTCATTATGAGTTACAGTGTAATAGATAATTAATGAATGACGAAAATAGCATAGAATGTAAAACCGTATCCCATCATTCAATACTCCGATCCTTCCTATTATTATTATTACCAACTGTCAATGATCTGTCTCCTTTACCACTCCCTTAACCTCCCCCACCCACCGACCTATACGACTCCACTGACGAACCTTGCGTTTAGACTTGAGCTGTTGTATGTCCCTCGGTCCATCCGCATTTCCCGGAGTCTTCCTTTTCCACAGGCGACACCCGACGAAGCCATAGGTGACCGTTATGATGGCCATCGGAAGCAGGTAGGCGAACGTGAGGATGAGAAGGGTGTACGTTCGACGCCAGAGGTCGCTCGGCGTCGGCCACAGTTCCACGCAGTCCGTGATCTCCCTGCAGGCGGAATTCTTCGATCGGATGGCCCGTCCAACGTACAGCTGGACCGAAGCGAAGACCGACGACACGACCCAGATCCATCCTACGACGGCGAACGACCGAGGACCGGACGCCCGAGACCGGATCGGATGGACCACTGCCCGGTAGCGATCGATGCTGATGGCGGTTATTGTCCCGACGCTGGCCGTCACTGACAGGGTCTGTATGAAGAGAACGATGGGACACATCGGAGCAGAGAAGATCCATTCGGCCATCAGGGTCTTCGAGAAGGTGAACGGCATGCAGAAGGTCGCCATGAGGAGATCTGCAAGGGCAAGGTTAATGAGGAAGGCCCCGAGGTCAGCCTTCCATCGCCTGGACAGAGAGAAGACGGTGAGGAGGAGGAGATTGCCGACGGCTGAGAGAAACGTCGTCAGGGCATAGACGCCGATGAGGAAGGTCTTGAAGACTGGATCGAGGGAGGTATCGATGACGTAGTCGCTGACGTTGCATTGATCCGCTGTGCGCGATGATTGGTCAGGCCATGGTGACGACGGAGGGGTGAAGTTCCGGTTGACAGAGGATGGAACAGCGGTTAGTTCGGCAGGATATGACGCGATCAGCGGAAACGTCATGACGACCATCGGAGGAGCACAGACTATATATAGTTGACGATCTATCAAAATGGAAATAGATTATATAATGATGATCTACTCTACATGTAATTGAATCAAAGTTAAGCTTATCCATGTTCATCTCATAAATAATTCGAATTTCAATATTTTTAATATAGTCTAGGGCCTACTCCAATCATCTCCATGCGTTCCAATTGTTTGTCCTGATTTAATCTGATCTAATCTTAATCTAGTTTAATTCAATTTAGTCATTTAGTGTAACTAGAATAAATTGGATTGTATACAATCCAATTTATTCTAATAATTATAAGCTAGTCATATCTCTGTATATAATCTGATCCAATCCAGTCTAATACAAATCAAATCTAATACAAATCAAATCTAATACAAATCAAATCTAATACAAGTTGGTGTCTCACGCAACACTGAAGACTATAGATAATATAGTCAGGTCTAATCATATGCAAGACAACATGTCAATGCATGTTTGTCTAGGATTTGATTTATCACTCGATGCCATGTCCTAAATAATTTAATCGAATCACCCTTAGTCTATACAGGATTCCCTGATGGATCACCCTCCGCACCACCATCCCCAATTCCCTCTACAACCTACTCCTTCTCCGTTCTCTCCACACCATCTTCCTCATTCCATGCACACAACCCTTCCCCATTCCCTGCACACAACCATCCCCCATTTAACAGATTTCAAAGCAGGTCACTGATACTTTCACTGCTCTTAATCTTAAGCCTGATTGTGGTCGCTGCCGTCGTCATGCATCGTTAATCATAAATGCCATTGTCATAATTACAATAATGATCATCATAGTCGCCATAGGCGTAGGGGACTTTTCGGCAGCGGGGGGCCAAAGATTTTAATTTTGCCCGAAAAGTACATCACATCGTCGACCCAAAAATTTTATTTGCTCGTCCAAAAAATCTGATGACTTTTTTTAGTCGTTTCCTATAAATCTTCAGAAAATATAACTGTTTTACACATGTTTGCCCGAAAAAATCCTCCCGTACCTGTTTGCCCGAAAAAAATTTCGAAATGTTTTCCGCCCATGCCTGTTTTGCCCGAAAAATACATTTGCCCAAAATTTGGGGGCATTTGCCACCTGGACCCACGCCTCCTACGCCTATGATAGTCGCAGTCGTTGATATAGTAGCAGCAATGATGACAATTGTCGTAATCACTATCACAGTAGCCATCGCCATCGCCATCGTCCGAATCATTATAACCATCTTCCTCCTCATTTTCATCAGCAGCAGCAGCAGCAGCAGCAGCAGCATCATCTTAAAATTAATTACAATTGAATGTCTGTCGTCATTAAAGACAGCGACCGTCTTGGCACCGATTGGCGTCGTACGTCTTACCTGGCGATGACTAATTACTTCCAGACAGACGCAGCAGATCCTTGCGATGGGTTCTTCGAAGGTAAGATGAAGAGGAAGACAAGAGGAGAAGATGGAGGTGGTACAGAGGCAGCTGCTGTCCTTCTAAATCAATTTCTGTGCCGGTCTGTGCGTCTATCGGTTTTCTTCTTTGCACTGCAGTGCGATTGGTGAACTGATTCTTGAGAATGTCTTACTCGTTTACTCCTTATACCAATCGCTTCTCTCTTACGTGTATTTTCTATTCCCTACTCTTTCCTCTTCATTTCAGTTGCATAATTATTATTATTATTATTATTTAGATCCGTTAAAATTCAACCGAACTTGCATCCAATCGCAAAATGTTCCGTTAAAACTCAACCGTAATGAAACGCGTTCAACCGCAAAAGGTACAGCTAAAACTTATCCCCGCAATGAAAGTTGTGAAACTCATTCAACCACGAAATGTTCCATAAAGTAATCAACCGTGGTCGAACTCGCATTCACCGGTAAACGTTCTGTACAACTCAACCGAGCAATTTTGCGACCGCCAGCGACATTATTTTGCTATACGTCGTGTCGGAAAATACTCCGGCAGCAGAAGCATAAGCTTATATATTGCGGTAGAGTCAACACTTCATCGGTAGCACCGACAGGAGCGAACGGTGCGCAAATGACGGTTCACTGGCGACTTCTCTCGTCACTCAAACGCGAGAGGGCGTAGCCTACGTTCGTGTGCCTGTCTGTGCATGTGTCAGCCTGTCTTTCTGTATCTGTCCGTTGGGACCTCTTGCCCGTCGACTAGCAAGCAGACGTGCAATCGACACGCAATGCTTCAGAAAAGGAGGCGTGAAATATTAGCCAGAATAATTTCATTACCTCATTTCGGAGAGACAGACAGAGAGACAGTCATAGAAACAGAGAGAGAGACAGACAGAGAGACAGACAGACGCACATACACCCGGACACACAGATACACAGACGGACAGGTAGAATGACATACGGAAAGATATGCAAACAGGCAGACAGGCAGGCAGTGACTGAAACGGGAAAATTATAATATCTGAATAAATTCACTGAATTTTATAGCGTCACTGCATAGAACATTGCTATAGACGGTCGCTTGAAATGAACTCGTAGTCCAATCATAATCGGTCTAGAAAGAAACCCGGTTCAAATCTAACAAGACTAAGAGAAGCTATAGGTAAAGCAACGATGGGCATAGGCCTGCCTATACAACTGAAACAGTGCAGCGGCCTTATCTTTTAGGTCTACCTGCTGGCAGCAGGTATAGACCTAAAAGCTAAGCTTCTTTCTGAACGTCATTTGAGAACGCATGCCCTAAAGCCATGGCAGTGAATAGGCCTACAAGAGTCTTACATCAGCCATGCACTAAGAACGGTCAAAAGCCCAATATATATTCTTCTCGAATACGATCCATATAGGCTACACATATAAAGGCTCATCAACTGATCGTGTGTCATATATCATATATGAACATTGAACAAGAAACGATGATATATGCTTATTCAGAAAGTCATGTGTTTTACTATGAAACGAATTTCAACTGCATTCTTTCTCAAGTGCATGTGCATGGGCAAAGAAAGAATGCAATATCTTCATTTTTTATTCTGCCTGGAGAATGCTAAACGACTTGTAGCATGCTCAAGTCTCCTTTAGCGATACCGATGAGAAAATTAGTTGTTTAAGTCGAGTTTTCACGTGGTCGGAAAATGATTTAGTATAGATTCAAGTTGCGCAATGCGCATATGTATACTATATATTATATTTACACACTGTAACTGCCCGCGAGTTCAGAACAATCATGCAGTATACTTATATTATATAAGCAATCGACTTATAACTGAATATATCAGGGGTTCTCAAACTTTATTTTTATTGTACCCCCAAGCAAAAATGTCGAATGATGGCGTACCCCCAGCAAAGTCAGATCAGAAAAAATGCCATTGCGATGTCCTCTGGCAGTGACAACTAAAAGTCCATTTAATCATTGGTGACAACGTCTATTAGAGTCTAGGCCTAAGCCCCTATAAAGGGAGCAAAATCTAGTTTTGAATCATATAATCTTATCAGCAATTTTAAAATGAAAAATTGTTCTATAACCTCTGCAAAAAAGAGGAAAGAGCCAGCCTATAATGCTGTGCACAGTGTTTGTGTTTCAGATAAGCACAGATTTACAATATCTGGTTTAATATTTGTCAATTTCAAACGCAAATTTACCCAATGTTTGTTTTTGATAGCAAGAATAGCTAACAGTTTCACCCAGATATGACGTACTGAAAGAAATCACACAATTTAAAGCTCGACCAGAAATTAATAATTTGGCCAATTCAACTCTCTGCTATTTTAGCTCTATAATATAATTAGGCTATATAGTCTGAAATATTCTGGCTTTGGTACTTTCAACCATTTATACATAAGGCCTATTTGTTTCAAAATTATAGTAATAGACCTAAACACAAATATGCTGCATGCACTGCATTGTATGTGAGTCTATTAATTTTTATATGATGTGAAAGAAAGAAACGACGATGCATGCTGTTATATGTTGCAACGTGAAAAATCACTGCTAATCAAAGAAAGATGGACGAAGTCCATAAATTCAAAGAAAATTTATATTTCTGGAATTTTTCGCGTACCCCTTACCGGCGTCTGGCGTACCCCAGGGGGTACGCGTACCACAGTTTGAGAACCCCTGGAATATATAGATGTAGGCCTACGCCAATGAATTTTGCGTAGCTGTGAATCTCTTTCGTTTTCTAAGCACTGCAGGAATCTTACATGGATAGAAGCTTGTTATGGCCATTCAAGACTGAAAATCACCGAAAGCAGAGTTGTTTAAGAGCAAGTAATTGCAGAGATGCATCAGAGAAGAGATCTAGAGAAGAAATTGTCGACTGAAGGCTATATATAGCTTGATGTGGTCGGAATACAAAATGATAGGAGAGAAAGAGAGACAGAAAGAGAGCCAGAGAGAGAGAGAGAGAGAGAGAGAGAGAGAGAGAGAGAGAGAGAGAGAGAGAGAGAGAGAGAGAGAGAGAGGAAGAGAAAGAGAAAGAGAAAGAGAGAGACAAGACAGACAGACAGAGATAGAGACAGAGACAGACAGAGACGAGATATAGAAATGGAGACAGAAAGACAGACAGAGATAGAGATAGAGACAGAGAGACGAGATATAACGGGTGGACCATAAAAAAGTAACCCTACGGTTTTTTGCCCATATCCTGGCCAGAAGAAAGAATTTCTAAATGAAACTTTACAGACTTAAAGACAATTCATATTTACACATGATGACCAGATTTCATCAAAATATTTCAAACCCAACAAAAGTTACACCACTTTTAGTGAGGCCACCCACCGTTTTTTGACGAATCAAAAACGCGACGCAACAAAAAGTTGCAAAAAACCAATATGATTATTCTGGCCAATATCCTGGCCAGAAGTAAGAATTTCTAAATGAAATTTTACAGGCTTAAAGACAATTCATATCTACACATGTTGGCCAGATTCCATCAAAATATTTCAAACAAAACAAAAAATATACCACATTCAGTGAGGCCACTACGGTTTTTTGACGATTCAATAGGGTAACGCAACAAAAATTAACAAAAACACAATTTTATTAAGTCTCACCTCAAATATTTGTTATCAAATAACCTTGATTTTGCCAGATGATCATTATTATTACTATTTAAAAAAGAAACAGGGTACCAGCGTAGCTGCACGTCACTGAGAAGTCACTTAGCAAGATAATAATCAAATTAGTAAATAAGGAATCTGTAAGATTAATCAACAGGTCCATCAAGAACTTTGCAAAGAGACTCAAAAGAACTTTTGGCACTGGTGTTGGGCACATTGAACACAAGTTGTGAAGCACTGCCAAGTTCATTTGACCACAGTTATTTGAGATCAGACTTAATAAAATCGTGTTTTTGTTACCTTTTGTTGCGTTTCGCTTTCGAATCGTCAAAAAACGGTGGGTGGCCTCACTAAAAGTGGTATAACTTTTGTTCTGTTTGAAATATTTCGATGAAATATGGCCATCATATGTAAATATGAATTGTCTTTAAGCCTGTAAAATTTCATTTCGAAATTCTTACTTCTGGCCAATATATTAGGAAAAAAACCAATTTTTGGCGTTTCGTTTTTGAATCGTCAAAAAACGAGGGGTGGCCTCGCTAAAAGTGGTATAACTTTTGTTCTGTTTGAAATATTTTGATGAAATCTGACCATCATGTGTAAATATGAATTATCTTTAAGCATGTAGAATTTCATTTCGAAATCCTTACTTCTGGCCAAAATATGGGCAAAACACCTTAGGGGGTTACTTTTTTATGGCCCACCCTGTATATATAATTATATATATATATATATATATATATATATATATATATATAGAAATGGAGACAAAAAGACAAACAGAGATAGATAGAGTAAGACACACATGCAGGCATGACACGGATCGAAACAGATATATACAGACAGAGAGAAAGAGAGACTGCAGAGAGATAGAGATAGAGAAACAGAGGCACAGAGAGAGACATATATAGAGACATATATAGAGAGACAGAGACACAAAGTTGCAGAGACAGTTAGATAGAGACAGAGAGAGATACAGACTGAGATACAGAGACCCCAGGTCTGCATCGGTTGTATGTATATATATAAAAATATATATTATATATATATATTATAGATATATATAATGGTAATTTTGAACTTCTTTTCGGATCTGCATGAAGAAGCACTAAATTTATTTTTGTCCGCCGACGACGGATAATGCACTCAGAAAAATTATAACTTTTATATAGCTCCCTTAAAAGTAGCAAGGTGTATACTGAAGCCATGGGAGGACAGCATGCAGAGGTGAGAGAAATAGGGGAGGAAGGTGACGTTGCATGATGCTGCATGTGAATGCAGTGATCTTTTAGTCTAACACAGGCAAAAAACAAAGATTTATTTTCCGAGATTGAAGAAGACATAATTATATAGAACACAAATCAGCCAATATAACTTATAAGGACTTAAACATACATCAGCAAGACTTCCATAATCGAGGCCTCTAAACCTCAAGGCTGTAATCTGCAGGGCTATATGTGAGTGTATATATAGGCCTACATGAAGAGTGTGCTCACTTCACAAATAACCTATGTGTGTTTAGTATACATGAGAAAGTATGCATGCAGACAGTTGCCTATATTATGCATCTGAAGCGTGTAGCGTAAGCTTATATACTCATATCTAATTTTGCAACTATATAGCCCTGTAAACCTAATGTATATATATATATATGTGTGCTTGTTGTACATGACATTGTGTTGTGCGTTATATACATGTATTATATTCTCGTGCGTGAGTCTTAATAAATAATTTATATTGCCTATTTTTTTGGGTGTAGATTCTGGAACAACAAATGTAAATAAATGGATACATACGAATACATATAGATATTCAGAGCTCATCTGCTTATAGGATATATGTGACTCTCTTTATTCTATATACGCATGTATACATAGACCAAAACACGAATAGTTGTCAAGCGATAGAACAATTCTGCAGGACGAGGTGACTAATAGTTGTCCGGGGAAATTTAATGTCTAAAGGATGGAGCTGTAAATGAGACCAGATGGATCCGGAAACCGGGAAACCTGCGTTTAGATCGGGTAATATAATGTAAGTCGCATATATCTATATATAGGCCTACAGTCTACTGGACAATGTATAATATCCTACACGCGAATACATGTACAATTGTACATCTATATATTATGTATATATATATAGCCTACTCTGATGCTTGATGCTAATATATATATAGGCCTATATATACTGTGTATACAGCCTAATATATATGTATATATTATATATATATACTATAGTCAAAGAAAGAGATATATAGGTGAATATACATGCACATAATATATATATATGTATATATATATAGTACATAATTGACTATGCCAATACATATATTATAGAGACACTCCGGGGATGTCCATCCAACTTAATTAGTTGAGAATTACGCGGTTGGCATATATATATATATATATATATATATATATATATATATATACATATAGGCCTATGTATATACGCTGAAGAATAGAAATACACAACACAGGTGGACAGCGATAAGATGAAATTTAGGCGGGAAGAAGGCTAAGAATGTCGGACACGGAAAAGGAAGATGAACTGCACCCGGAAAACAGCGATATATCGATTCTATATATATACATACATATATATATATATATATATATTATATATACTGCGGAATGAATCCCGACGAAACACACAAGCGTGATTGAACGAATAATTTCGAGGCGTCTATTTTCACGGCGTATGAATACGCACCGTGTATATATATATATATATATATATATATATATATATATATATATATATATATATATATATATATATATATATATATGTGTGTGTGTGTGTGTGTGTGTGTGTGTGTTTGTGTGTGTGTGTGTGTGTGTGTGTGTGTGTGTGTGTGTGTGTGTGTGTGTGTGTGTGTGTGTGTGTGTGTGTGTGTGTGTGTGTGTACACGCCATCTTGAAGACGTCTTTATGTAGTCCGTTAGCTTTACACGTTCGTCGGAGTCTCGATTTTGTTGGCGACGACTGCAGTACTATAGGCCTATAACGAGTGACAGTAAATGACAGTCGACAGCAATTAGCGGTTTAATGCTCGGCTAATAAAAAGCTAACGGTCGGCGTTTGTTGTGCGCAACAACATGCAGATGTTTATCTCGAAATTTTTATCCGCACACAAAAGCTGCATTAGGGAGATGAGACATTAGCAGGCGGCGGCGGTGTATCAAATTACGTCCACACGAGCCGTCTTTGTTCGGTTTTAGTGTAGGTTCGAATAGGCAGAGAAGGCCATTCCGAGAAAACAGCTATATAGCCTATAGGTATATAGATGTACGGTGGCAACGTATGGTGGTATAATGATCAGAGGAAGTTGCAGATGCGGAACGTCATTAAGATAGCTTTAATATTTTTTAAGTGAAATGTTACGTGCATGGGAGAAGAGGTCAATTAGATATAGGCTAAGTGATGAGTTTAACTGCAGACGAGGGAGGGGAAATTAGCGAACGGGCGCAGACGTTTCGTGAGTTCGTTATTAAGGGGCTGATGCATGTCGTGTATAAATTGAAAAGTGTTTTGGGGGTTTGTAGAGCCATGCGATTCATAATGAGGCAGATTGTCTGTATATTTAGGCATTTTTGTGTAACGTGTTCAGCTAATTTGTTTTTATAGAGCAGTAGACAAAATGTCGAGATAGAGAAGATGTGACGAAGAACGATGCGGTTGGATAGTGGATTGCTGGCGCATGCATGCATGGCTGTAATCAAATGCACTGCGGACGTGATTTGATATGCCGTCGGGTATGTAATGGATGGCTTAATTATCTTCCTTATAAATTATTCTCTTCAAGTTGTCAACCGCTCGCACTATATAAGAAGCCCGGCAGCGCTACGACTGACACTGAATGATATGCCAGCGTTCATGCATGTATACCTGACATCATTTATGTCGTTTGAAATTAGACTTGGCTTCTCTTAGGCGCTGATGAACCATGTTACACAGTCTAGACAGCTGACAGTATATTATGTCATAACGGTAAAGGGCTTATTGGCATTTAAAACCTTAAGGAACATCAACTGTTTACGAAACATTAGTAACCTCATTTCACAAACTCTAGGACGGTGGTAGACTAGTCACTATAGTAGACGACTGTATACACGCTCCGTTTAAGCTAGAAGCTGAAATCGATTGATAACTTATATATTCGTCTGGGAAGGGCGATTAGATCAGCCAACCTTCACCCATGCAGTCAATGATTTAACGTAAAGCGACGCCAGCATACTAAATTACCTTGACCCTTATGTGTGTTATATATTGACTTCGGTGTCGGCCACTGACACGAGACGAATCGTTCCGTCGGATGTCATATAATTTAGTCTAAGACATGCTTTTGTATACGAGAGCATGCTGACCTTCGCCCGGTGTGGCATGAAATTTTGTCCGGCATGAAATAGTGTCCGACTCCGCCCACTTCCGTTGTCAAGACAGTTTTTCATACAGCTCACGTATGAGATCCTGTCACACCGGCACCAGCAGAACCATTGCGAACGACAGCAATATGTCTGTGAGAACGACTAATCTGTTTCACCGTCTCTAGTCTGTGATGGCCAATCAGCGACTTTATAGACAGCTGCTTATAATCAACGACGATTACAGGCATTGCGCAGTCAAAGTGCAGCTCGACCATGAAGGGGCTAGCCCCCCCGCGTGCAACACTGTGCATCTCTGGCGGTCGTAAGCTATAGTCGCCAATCAACGACGTACATGATCTGATGTAAAAGAGAAGACACAGCGTGACAGCGTTTGAAGGTGAAGACTATACGACTGCAGACCGTGCACGCCCAAAATGTGACTCCCTAATAGTCTATAAAAGACAGATTAAAGCAAATATGCAGTGAAAATAATTGATAGGCTAGCAGAGAACGACAGGCCTAACTATAGGACACAACGCGACCGATACAGACTGCATATTTGCGTATCGCACCACACAGCTCATAGAGAGAGAGAGAGAGACATACAGACAGACAGACAGACAGAGACAGACGGAGACAGAGACAGAGACAGAGACAGAGACAGAGAGAGACAGACAGACAGACAGGCAGACAGACAGAGACAGACGGAGACAGAGACAGAGACAGAGACAGAGACAGAGAGAGACAGACAGACAGACAGACAGGCAGACAGACAGACAGACAGACTGACAGAGACAGAGAGAGACAGAGAGAGACACGTGATCGATCTCTCCTGCATGGGTCGGTTGAACAATCCCTGCAAAATGCGGAGGTTATAAGGTCCATGTAGATTGCATCTCTGACCTCACAGGACATCCTCGGTCCATCTTCAGTCTATCCTCAGTCTATCCTTCGTCCATCCTCCGTCCATCCTCAATCTATCCTCAATCTATCGTCATCTGTCTGCACTGCCAGAATTGGTCTTTACTTACCAAGCTCTTGCACGTTTTGACATTTAAATATCGACCTACATGTACGAAACACGTTGCACTGATTTCCGGTCGAGAATAAGATTGCCGTCAGAAGAGCCACTCGATCCCCGTCGACAGAGTTTCGATGATGGTCACTGCATGCGCTGCACGACTACATCAGAGAACTCTGCAGTGTTCCAGCGCTTTTTAAAAGGAATTTTTAGAACTGCACAACGTCTTCTTTCCATTCCCGCCCTCCGTGGTAAAGTTTTTTCCTCTTTTCTCGTGAAACCCTTTCCATTTACGATGTCTCTTCCTTCTGCTCCTCATATTCTGAAGACCTTTTTTTACCCCGTGACGCTATCCGTTAACAATGGACGATAATAACCGTTTTCATTATTTCTATAGCTCTTACAACTGCATATATATAACCATTTACAGATGCAAATTTTGTCAAGAACTGCACACGCCAAAAGAAAGCACTGCTGCGTTCCTGACTGCATCTGTTAAACGCAAGGTGCATTTGTCTCTCCAGTGTTGCCTGTTTTCTTGCCGCAACAGCAACAGCATCACTATCTCTGTGTTGTCGATTTCTTCATTCTAGAGACTGCGCGAAGATATAGTGAAGATAAAACTTGACTGCGAAAGCATTTCTTGCCTCAATAAGTTCAATTAATTGTAATCTGCACTTTCCAGACTATTAATTTTGTCTTAAAAGATTTTTAGATTGAAATTTTACGAAACTGACTATAAGGAATCGAGGAACATTCAGATAGATGTATATTGTGTAGGCCTATCCTATAGCATCGGGAACATCACTCTTTCGCTCAGCATAATTAGTGCAACTTATGATGTACTTAACTACTTATCCGTTCGTAAACGTGTCTCAATTGAAAAAACTGCTTCAGAATTGGTTGCACATATGAAACAGCAACAGCATCACTATCTCTGCTGTTTGTGGATGTTCTTTTAAAAGCAAAATTTAGTAAGCAATTTAATTTTTACCTAGCGCACGCTTTTTTAGTGGTCGTGCAGACGAATTGATTATGTCTTTCAAAAGAAATAATAATAGCAAATGCAGTAAAACGCATTCTTCTGTAAGGACTATACATGTACGGTCTGAAAACGAATCGTCAGCATCGCAACTGGCCTCGACTGTAAAAGTGTATACGGTATACCTTGAAATGGTCGACCGCCATTAATAAGCATTAAGCCGTCGAGTAGCCTCTGAAAGCACGCGAGGGTTCACCCGGAACAGATCGAAGTAGCCTGTTATACCGAGCACTTCGACATCGATACGACCTCATATGGCTTCGCTGTTCTTATCTTCGGCTATACGTAGGCTTTCCTTTGATGCGAGAAGCGACAATGCCATCGCTGATCACGCGTCGCTTCTCATCAGCTACGGTACAGCTGCTCGACCCTAGGTGGCGTCAGATGACGACGGATGTGGCGTACAATAGCGCTAGATGATGCCATCAAAATGTCATGCCGAGTCATGCTATCACGTCGTAAATCGTTACGCTGACTTGTCTGTCTGTCTGTCTGCCTGGCTGTCTGTCTGTATGTCTTTCTGTCTGTCTGTCTGTCTGTCTCATGTCAAATGTGGCTGGCTGTCTGTCTGTTCGTATGGTCACTAGTTGTGTGCCTGAATGTTTAGCTGATGTGTTACGAAGGTGAAGATGAGACAACTGAACGGCTGAGAGAAGAGGAGGACCAGATCATGCATGCCCACATTCACGTGAGCGCATGCATGGTAAGGGTGACTTAATGTGGATCTCATCAGAATAACCACTGCATCCGGGAACCCCATTACCTGTCACTGCCTCCTTCCTTCCTTCCTTCCTTCCTTCCTTCCTTCCTTCCTTCCTTCCTTCCTTCCTTCCTTCCTTCCTTCCTTCCTTCCTTCCTTCCTTCCTTCCTTCCTTCCTTCCTTCCTTCCTTCCTTCCTTACTCCTTCCTTCCTTCCTTCTTTCCTTCCTTCTCTCCTTTCTTCCTTTCTTCCTTCCTACCTTCCTTGAAGTTCCTTCCTTCCTTCGTTTCTTCGTTCCCTCGTTCCTTCCTTCCTTCCCACCTTCCTTCCTTCCTTCCTTCCTTCCTTCCTTCCTTCCTTCCTTCCTACCTTCCTTCCTTCATTCCTTCCTTCCTTCCTTCCTTCCTTACTCCTTCCTTCTTTCCTTTTCTCCTTTCTTTCCTTCCTTCTCTCCTTTCTTCCTTCCTTCCTTCCTACCTTCCTTTCTTCCTTCCTTCATTCCTTCCTTCCTTCCTTCCTTCCTTCCTTACTCCTTCTTCCTTCTTTTCTTCCTTGCTTCCTTCTTTCCTTCCTTTCTTCCTTCCTTCCTTCCCTCCTTTCTTCTTTCCTTTCTCCCTTCCTTCCTTCCTTCCTTCCTTCCTACCTACCTACCTTCCTTCCTTCCTTCCTTCCTTCCTTCCTTCCTTCCTTCCTTCCTTCCTTCCTTCTTTCCTTCCTTCTCTCCTTTCTTCCTTCCTTCCTTCCTACCTTCCTTGAAGTTCCTTCCTTCCTTCCTTCGTTTCTTCGTTCCCTCGTTCCTTCCTTCCTTCCCACCTTCCTTCCTTCCTTCCTTCCTTCCTACCTTCCTTCCTTCATTCCTTCCTTCCTTCCTTCCTTACTCCTTCCTTCTTTCCTTCTCTCCTTTCTTTCCTTCCTTCTCTCCTTTCTTCCTTCCTTCCTTCCTACCTTCCTTTCTTCCTTCCTTCATTCCTTCCTTCCTTCCTTCCTTCCTTACTCCTTTCTTCCTCCTTTTCTTCCTTGCTTCCTTCTTTCCTTCCTTTCTTCCTTCCTTCCTTCCCTCCTTTCTTCTTTCCTTTCTCCCTTCCTTCCTTCCTTCCTTCCTTCCTTCCTTCCTTCTTTCCTTCTCTCCTTTCTTTCCTTCCTTCTCTCCTTTTTTCCTTCCTTCCTTCCTACCTTCCTTTCTTCCTTCCTTCATTCCTTCCTTCCTTCTTTCCTTACTCCTTTCTTCCTTCTTTTCTTCCTTGCTTCCTTCTTTCCTTCCTTTCTTCCTTCCTTCCTTCCCTCCTTTCTTCTTTCCTTTCTCCCTTCCTTCCTTCCTTCCTTCCTTCCTACCTACCTTCCTTCCATCCTTCCTTCCTTCCTTCCTTCCTTCCTTACTCCTTCCTTCCTTCCTTTCTTCCTTCCTTCTTTCCTTCCTTCTCTCCTTTCTTCCTTCCTTCCTTCCTACCTTCCTTGAAGTTCCTTCCTTCCTTCGTTTCTTCGTTTCTTCGTTCCCTCGTTCCTTCCTTCCTTCCCACCTTCCTTCCTTCCTTCCTTCCTACCTTCCTTCCTTCATTCCTTCCTTCCTTCCTTCCTTACTCCTTCCTTCTTTCCTTCTCTCCTTTCTTTCCTTCCTTCTCTCCTTTCTTCCTTCCTTCATTCCTTCCTACCTTCCTTTCTTCCTTCCTTCATTCCTTCCTTCCTTCCTTCCTTACTCCTTTCTTCCTTCTTTTCTTCCTTGCTTCCTTCTTTCCATCCTTTCTTCCTTCCCTCCTTTCTTCTTTCCTTTCTCCCTTCCTTCCTTCCTTCTTTCCTTTCTCCCTTCCTTCCGATTGCTGTTGTCTGCTGTGTCTGCCGCCGTTTTCATCAGAAGGCCTTAATTCGTTGTGGGTTGGCGCAGTGATCTGTCAAAGTGACAAGTCCTTTGAGCCTCACACATCACACCGTCTTTTCTTATCATGACGGACGACTCTCATCATCGATGACGTATTGCCATTTATGAATCTATTAGGGCATCATTAGGCTGTGTTGTAGTTCTATGTATGGCTGAAGGCGTATATAATTATATGCTCTCTAGTTCCTAGAAACGGGATATTGTGCCTCTGCTCTAAAACGCTCTTGCATGGCTTTACCTGCCGGTCATTACGGCTGATTACCGACCGATCTCGATTTTATCCCACCTGTCCAATATTGTGGAGTTGTCTGTTCCCAGATTACGTCATAGCTTCAATACAACTGTAATTTCCCTCCCCCATATAGTTTGGAATTCCTATTGATTCTATCCGACTCTCTGAAGAACGTTGCTGGGTATTTGTATCATGCATGTGATGCATGTGATGCATGTGATTCATGTGATGCATGTGATACATGTGATTCATGTGATGTATGTGATGCATGGGATGCATGTGATGCATGTGATTCATGTGATGCATGTGATTCATGTGATGTATGTGATGCATGGGATGCATGTGATGCATGTGATGCATGTGATGCATGTGATGCATGTGATACATGTGATTCATGTGATGTATGTGATGCATGGGATGCATGTGATGCATGTGATTCATGTGATGCATGTGATGCATGTGATGCATGTGATGCATGTGATGCATGTGATTCATGTGATGCATGTGATGCATGTGATTCATGTGATGTATGTGATGCATGGGATGCATGTGATGCATGGGATGCATGTGATGCATGTGATGCATGTGATGCATGTGATGTATGTGATGCATGGGATGCATGTGATGCATGTGATTCATGTGATGCATGTGATGCATGTGATTCATGTGATGTATGTGATGCATGTGATGCATGTGATGCATGTGATGCATGTGATTCATGTGATGCATGTGATGCATGTGATTCATGTGATGTATGTGATGCATGGGATGCATGTGATGCATGTGATGCATGTGATGCATGTGATTCATGTGATTCATGTGATGCATGTGAGCGCCGCTTTTGACGCTGTAGATAATTGCATTCCTCTACACTATCTACGGCTAGAGAAAACTTCTCTAGGGGACAGCCCATATATCACGTATGCAGGGAAGGGTAGCCGGATTTAGACAATTTGCTCAAGGGTGCGCACGGGGGTGGGTGGGGGGAGGAGGAGGAGGGTATCGACAAAATGTACGTTTGTAAAATAAATCTACAAGTATGACGTCCATATTAACATCTATTTATAACTCAGTATTATCCTAAAGTCATTGGATGGCATTATTTTGATTAAGCTTACGTTGTAATTAAATTGCGTTCAGATCTAAACAGTAAACTATAACAGGTAACAGATTTTAGCTAGCAAATACGATGCTAACCAAAAATATATATTAGCCTACTGCGCCTCTGAGTATGCTTCTTGAAGGGGCGCTATATAAGTTTTCGGAATGAATGAATGAATGTAAAATACATGTTTTGGTATTAATACTGTATTAACGTTGTCGATCGTCTGTAACTGATTCTGTAAACCTGTCGGCATTTAACACGAGGACCGGACCAAGGACGCTTCTTTGTTTAGACCCGGGTCTCGGGCGTTCTGATAGAACATATATGGAATCACTGGGTAGGCCTACCTGTGGAAGAGTGAGAGGACGTACCCCGGGTCGGCCACACCTCGCATCAATATGCTGATGGCGCCCAGGTCTGTGTCCATGGCCCGACTCAGAGCCTTCTATTACTCAGTATTAGAAGGCTCTGGCCCGACTGCTGTATAGGCTTATAAGCGGGTAGTGTTGTTTTAATAATAATACAACAAAATTGATCGGCGTCATAGAAATTGTCATTGTTATTATTTTTTTTTTATAGTGAAACTGGTGGGAGCAGATAGAATAGCAATAGCAAATACTAATGTAAATGTAGTCTAAATGTAATCGGATTTTATATAGTGGCCGTCTACCGTCGACCCTGTTAATTTTTCAATTAATTTGACCGGGGGAGATCCTTCACCACCGCTCGCCCGTTTGAATGGACGCCACGCCATTTAGGTCCCCGTGGACGGACCGTGCTAGCCCGAGATTTTGAATCTCTGAAATAGCCACCTTTGGGAAGCGAACCGCAGCCCGCGGCCCGCACGCCCTCTTTAAGAGTCGCGTACAGACGCGCGGCCAGCGCTCTTACCAGGGCCGGATTTAGGGTGGTGGGGGCCCATGGGCGCCCATTAAGGTGGGGGCCCTTTTTGCAATAGGTATTTTGCTTTTTGTTGCACAGTCTCCGACAGAGACAAGCCCTGTAGGCCTACATGTGTACAGTCATAGCATATCGATCACAAGCAAAGGTGCTGAAAGAAAATAATGTTTATATTGTTGATAAAAAAATACCTAATTATAAATGAAGACAAATTGAGATGATCATTTTGCTCTTATTTTGCTATTGTATTATTTGGTATAAACTCCTTTCTCACATACAATGTACAAGAATAAGCGTCGAGTTTTTAGTAGGCTGTAAATCACTGCATGTATAGGCTATGCAGAAAAAACACAGAAAGTGAAAATAGTGATAAGAGAGACCTCCGGGAAAAACAATAGCTATAGTCAGTTAAATATCTTTGTTAGGCCACAGTAGGCCCATAGATCTCAATTTGAGTAGGCCCAGTCATAAGCGTAGGGAACATTTCGGAATTGGGGGGCAAAATTTTAATTTTTGCCCGAAAAATCTGACGACCTTTTTTAGTCATTTCCTGTAAATCTTCATAAAATTTTGCTTTTTACGCCTGTGTGCACGAAAAAATATCAGCCTGTACCTGTTTGCCTGACAAACATTTCCGAATTTTTTCCCGTTCGTGTCTCTTTTGCCCGAAAAACACGTTTGCCCGAAATTTAGGGGGGCATTTGCCTCCCCTCAGGACCCTCGCCTCCTACGCCTATGGGTCCAGTAGAGACTTTGCGCATTTTTCTATTGACAAAGTCATAAATTAACTGATTAAAATCCAGTTGGTAGGCCTGTAGAATATCCCTCAATGCTAAACACTCCCACTTCCAAGGTGGCTATATATGTAACTCGTACGTGTGTCATACTGTCTTGTGCCAAGCCTGTTTTTAATTATCGTTGTCCTGGAAAATGAGCGTCTAGCACTACAGTGTGTGACCATGAGCACCAAGTAGCCTACATTGTTAGCATTATTTCCACATTTTGGAAATAAACTTTCATCACCTGTGTCAAGGTACTAGGCTTATAATATTGGTTCGTGAACTGCTCCTGACTGATGCCTAGGCTGTTCTTCGTGTCTCGTCTTAAAACATTTTGACAAGATAATAAAACTGCATTACCTCATTGCGAGGGCATTCATCGAGGTCATCATCATTATACTGGTACATAGTTTTCGCAAACTTGAGTATTTCATCACTAGGGGGCCTACACAATTTAAGATTAGAAAGAAAACCAAACCTTGAGCAGAGCAGTTCGTTTGATTCTAGTCTTTTGTCATCCACGGTGACAGAAGATTTACTTAGAGCTGTTGCCTGAAGTAACACGACTTGTCTTTGCAAGTAGCCTATAATATACTTTCTCATTTTGAGATCCTTTTTCTTTACTGAACTTGTGCTTTTGAGAGCCGCTCTGTGCCTATATTAGGCCTAGTGCCCTGATCTTAAATTCGGTTCATGTCTATTGGTTGAAATTACTTAGAATCTTCAAATTATAGGGTGATTTCAGATAAAGTGAATCATCAGGTTGAGTGAACCAATTCTGCTAGAAATTGTCTGTGCACCAAACTATTAACGTCAAATTCCCGCGGAGGCTATTTTTAGATTGTACTGTCTCTTGGCTATCAAGTCAGCTGGGTTTTTTGAAACATAAATAGCAATTTCATGTCGTGGTCGACAGAGAAATGTCGGGTGCCAACGAAACTTCCCAAAATTGAAGTGTACAACTTTTTAAAGGGGGTATAGCAAAAGTCGGTTTGACGGCTAAATACATTGACCTATACAGGGAATTTTTCTCAGTATGAATTTGGGCATGGGATTGAATAAAAAAAAGCAGTTAAATGTCTGATTGAACGATTCCGCGAGCCGTTTGTGCGAGTTTAATCATGCGGTCCACTTTGCTTGCACGCATTGGTAAAGTGAACCACAAAAGTCCAACTAAAGTGAACCAGCGGTTCACTTTATCTGATAGCCTGTTTAATGAATACAGATAGGCCTAAATTAGATATAGGGCCTAACTTATGACAGCAATAGAAAATAAGCCCACATTGTAAGCAAATTAATGCTAGTAGGGCCTAATAATTTTTTTGAAATTTAATGAAAATTGGTTTTTGAAGTTTAAGGTATGCATTTATTTGCACCACAATGGGAAGACTCCACCATCACGGAACAAGACATAGGAAAAGAAGGAGAATGAAAGACCAGCAAAATTTGACTCTTTCTGTGAGTTGATGGCAACCGAGAAATACAGAAAAATTAATAGGCCTACATGGGACCCAGGTTGTATGGAAAGGGCATTGAAACTTCGAAGGACTTCATGCTTTTGCAAAATAGACCTAAACGTTTCATCAGTTTGTCGGGGCAGCCAACTATGTTGAGACTTGGCCAGTGTCTGATTCAGTTTCACCAAGCAACATTGAAACATTGTATGCCTATTACTTATTATGGCATCCAGTTGTGAGACTATAAAAAGTGTCTGACTCAAGTTTAAATAGTGGTGTTGAGATTCATGCAAAACTGCCTAATCCAACTCTATCAAGCAACTTTGACAATGCCTTAGTGCGTGTATCATCATTGAGACTAGATCAACTATGGGTCACCCTGGTAATGCTGATTTTGCTCAGGAGCTGGCCACATCTAGCATTCATTTGACCAATGACTTGACCAGTGACTTATTCATGGCTATGCAGAATGTGACTTTCATGTCAGGGCAGATCTTTTTTTAGTGCCACACAGAGAGTGACAATAGGCAAAAGGCATATACAGCAAACCTCCAAAGTTTGAGATGACCAGTGCAGCCACAATGGAATTTGAGGATTCAAGATCATCGAAGAATGCAGTCAAGCATATAACAAGTATGCTATTCAGTGATGGTTATGGGTTGATTCTCTACAATTTATGATAGGCGTACTATGAGTTTATGTTAGTCATGTTAGCTACTGTTATGTTAGTTTTGTGAGTAAAACTTTCTATCTTAGTTCCTACATGTATGTTCAGCAAAAATATATTATGCAATCTACAATAAGATGCAAGAACTTTTGACTCACAGAACTAACATAAGGCCTCTCACAGTATCATAAATTGTAGAGAATCTACTCTTAACCATCATTGAATACTGTAAAGATCTGTAAAGGATAGCTCTGCTGATTTGAAAGCTGCATAGCTATGACTAAGTGACTGGTCTAAGTCATTGGTCAATTGAATGCTAGATGTGACCATCTCTTGAGCAATCTCAGCATTACCAGGGTGATCCATAATTGATCTAGTCTCAAAGCATGTGCATGATCTCATGATCAACTTCTAAGTTCAATTTGGGTTGTCACTTATTAAAATTGGTGCAAATGTTCACATTCTGCTGTGATTTATATAGACTATTTGGGCTTTTTGCATTTGGTTCACCTTAGACATTGTAGTTTTATACAGGTAAGATCTGGTTCACTTTATCAAAAAAACTGATTCACTATATCTTAACATTCAGGTAAAGAGAACCACTGGACATTAAAACTTTGAATTGGTATATGACCCACTCAACCTCAACACCGGTTCAGTTTAACTACATAGTCGTTTAGAGCAATCTCTGCTCTTTCAAATGATGTTTTTACATTTTTGGTACGACGCTTCTGAAGGCAGCAAAGTGGTTAAACGTGAAAATTGGTTCACTTTATCTGAAATCACCCTATTAAGTAATGCTGATTCAAAACTCACACTGTGTTGGCATTATAAACCGTGCATATATATATTTATATATATATAAATATATATCTATATATATATATATATAAACACTATATTATAAGCGTAGAGTCCTATGTAGAACTGCAGTCTCAACCACTCTTGACAGCACAGAAATGACAGTAAACAGCTGTGCGCTGCCACAAATCGTGACAAATGTGAACATTGGGTCACTCGAGCAGGGTCAAAGTGCCAGCCGAACGCGGAAGCTAAGACAAAATACCCACTGTCTCCGTAACACGATACCCGTGGTGAGGGTCGTGGAGGTCATCGTCCTGAGCTGACCAGAGAACGAGGTCTCGATCTGTCTGTCTGCGGCATGTGGACCAAGTCGAGGGAAACACCTTTGACACTGCATCTGCCTACATCAGTATACGCTATCTGAGCTTGAGTTAAAAGGACGACAATCTGTCAACAGCAGCTGCTGCCGAAGATGTCACGCTTAGAGCGGTACTGGTAAACAAAATTAACGAGCATATACAGTGGTCAAAGCAGAGCATTCTACTCACTGATATCAAGACCCTTCGAATCTCTTCCTCAATCAAAATTTATCGAGTACGCTCTAAAGGGATAAAAAAAATAAAACTGCAACTGGTGGGGCCCCTAAGTGGTGGGGGCCCCTGGGCTGGAGCCCGTGTAGCCCATGCCTAAATCCGGCCCTGGCTCTTACCGATGTAGCTAACTAGGCTAGATCGCTCTCTTCGTATTAACTTAGCCTACATTTTTAGTAGGTTGAAAGAATTGCGCTGTTTCTATAATAAATTTTATATTTAGGCCTATAAATGTTCATTTATAAAAACTCAACATTGAATTTAAAACCTATAGAAACAGGTCTGCGACGAATGCTGACGTATGTTCTACCACTCAAGTTGGAGATTAAAAATTGCCAAAATAGTCTAGCAATAATTAAGGATGCATGGTGCGCATTGCGCGTATATTAAGCGTGGGTTTGATCGTCGATGACATAATGAACGCGAGCGGCGATGTTGGGCGGGGTTTTGAGTGCGTGGGTTAATGTCATAGTGAACCACTGCGCATGTGTCCGTCCGCGACCTTTGCTGGCTACTTAGATGTCCTTAAACCGTCTTCGGTTGAACTCTAGGCCTAACAAGATCAATCTAAGCTTAGTGGTCGGATTAATATCACTAAGATTGAGCTTTCTGCGTTCGCCGGTCTTTCTCTGGCATCACGTTCTATAGACTTAGGTGCAAGATTTGGACGTTAATTATTCTCGATGAAGAACTAACAACACGAGTGAACGTTGAACAATGTAAGCAGTCGTATTAGGCTATAGGCTACCTGTTACTGTTACTGTTACCTTCATGCATCAGGTCTATTCCGTGCGACGATCTCTTAATACACAGCTGCTGGCTTCTTCTGCACTCATCCACGCATGCTTTCAGTTGCTAATAGCCACCTGAACTGGAGCAAGATATGTGATTAAAGAGGATGATAAGGATGAGAATAGAATGATATGGTGGAGTAAGGATAACGCGTTTAATGGATGACAGAGAACATGATTATTAAAATCGGATAAGTGGACGAATATGATAAGAACACGACGATGAGAAAAGAATGAAATATTTAAGCGCTGCCGGATTATGGAGAGGATAATAAGAGGATGAGGATTATGAAGAAGACGTACGTTAATCTGACTGTCTGTCCGTGTGCGGTTTGTTTTGGTATGGTCAGATATTCTCCTCAGTCTCATCTGACGTGGGGCGGCGCCTGTCTTATCTTCAATTCTCCACATGCACAGTCAATAATTAAACGATGAAGAATGGAAGGCAGAGAGATAGGCAGAGGCAAGAGACTCAAAGAGACAGACAGAGACAGAGACGGAAAGATAGAAAGACAGACAGAGACAGAGACAAACACTCAAAAACAGACCAACAGAGAGAGAGAGACCGAGATAGTGAAAAATACATGTCAGGCGACAGCGACTGACAGTCAGACAGACAGACAAACAGACAGAAAGAGACAGAGACGGAGTGAGGCAGGGTTTTATATATATATAATATAATTATATATGTATGTATATATATATACAACTATATAACCTGATACCCTAAAAGTCGCCGATAATAATAAGAGATTAAATTTTTCCTGCACTAATTGCTGGCATTAAGTCTGAAATCAGTAGGCCTACCGGTAGCCTATGAGCGTTGTATAAAATTAAAATAACTGGGGGGAATCAGACGCTGATTTATGCAGGGGCTTCTATCCCTATACATGGCGGGCGCAGCTTGCGCCCAGTGAAAAATAGGGGGGAATCAGAAGACAGCCAAAATTCACGTCGGTTGGGGGGGAAGGTCGGACATGGAGGGCAGCGTTCAATCTAGGCATCACTAGAGAAAGATAGTAAAGAAAGATCCCCCCAGAAAATACTTCCCCTCCATATAAATTTGGACAAAATGGTAGGCCTAATAGTTTTTAGCAAAATGAATACACTTTATACACTTTGAGTTTTTAGTTAGGCTAGGCTTCTATCTGCATTTTTGAATTACATGAACTGCTATAACAGCTATAATATACTATAAAAATTTCCTATTACATGATTAAAATTATGTTTTTACTACTTTAATAAATTATACAATCATATTATAATTGAAAATAATAATGTTAATACAAATACTATTTTGCACAACTAAATGGCTTCTCTCCAATGTTATCTTTCAAATTTCAGACAATCAAATTTGGTCCTTGAACTGTAAAGCAGCATCATTATTACGTGGGCTTACAATGTAGGACCTATACATTGTATTTTATTGTATTGCATTGTGCTTTAAAAATGTATGTAACGCCTCTCGAGTGCACAGTGATCAGAGGCGCAAAACATAATGGTTGCCCAATTTTGGCAGCAATTCCTCCACTGAAATAGTAGAGTAATTTTGCTAAGAGGACAGCTTAAAATGTTGAAATTGCAATGCGGAAATCGCAAAAATTTCTTATGGCGAGGGGCACATTCCTTCCCCATACCAGGTCCCTTCTCGGCGCTACACATGCTTCGGCGATCGTCTGCTGGATGCTCGTTTGTCCCCCTTCAAACAAACCTTCATTCCCACACTAGAGGAGGGCATGAGCTAGTTTGCATTATATTGCATACATAGAGGAATGCCGGTCCGAAAAGGGGGGGAAGAAAATAGATTGCGCCCGGTTGCTTAGGGGGGATAGAAGCCCCTGGATTTATGCGCAGTTGAAGTGTGCAATGAAGACTTTACTATGAGCCCCTTACCAATTAAGACTATAGGGGGTTGAACTCCCTCACACCTTGGCAATTATGCACTGCTCGAGGTGCCGATCTTACAGAATCTGAGTCTACTGATAATTTATTATGACTGCAATTCAATGATTCGCCTTAAAAAAGACCAAAAATAATACATGGCTTAATATTCGAATGCACAAATTGTTTCTCTAGTTCAGTCTGGAAAACAGTTCGTCAAGCAAATCGTATTGACATATTCAAAACTGTTCCATGAACAGCGCTAGCTACCATTTTTTGTCATTACTGACGCATTATGACGCCGTTTCCCTGGGAAATTCTATCGTTTTTTGCTAAAACGCGCGTAGACACGATCATTTTGGGTGTAGGCCTATACATGTAGGGTCCTTATACAATCGAACAACATTTTGCTCTGTATACGCATGACGCCTAGATAGGCTTCTGGAATCTGGAGTCATGACCGTGAAGAAGCGTCTTTGGCCTCACAACCCGTTCCAACAGCAGACGATTCGATCAGTTCAAAGGTCAATTAACCCTATGGCGAGAACACAGGATCATAGTCGCTATACGTCCACTCGTCCAGGACGGATATCGTGCCCCGGATCAGGCTGAAGAAGTCGACGAGTTGGATGATCCCGATGTTCAGGCGAACGCGAGTGCAGACGGCGGTACGTGCCAGGACACATTGCGGCGTTACTGTCTATGAACATAATTATAATTATTGGTCCTGATCATCCCGTCGAGTGTTGCCTAGTGAAGCGGAATTGCAACTTCCGCATGGCACTCGGAGAGAATATCTTAGACAGATTTGCTTCTAGAAGCACGTTGCCGACGTACGTTCCCGTTGGCTAATCCTCCGCTATAGGCCTAGGTGTAGCGAACCTCGAATATTTGCCGACTGTGGATGAGGGAAAGGATTAAGACGACGGAGAGCATCTTAGCTTAGTGCAGAATGGAAACGGGAAGAAGACACGAAATGGACTTAGACGAAGAAGACCTGCAGCCATTAATGTGTTCTAATCTATGATAGAAAGATGGACTGATGTCAAGAAGTATGGCTTCTAATCCAACAAACTAGAAGAAACACAAAAGAACTCCGTTATTCTGGTCTGTTTTACGTGCAGGTATAAAATAATATAGGTTTTAAAAATCTAACTGAAGATTGCGTCTATATACAGGGTGCGCCTGCCTGCCTGCCAGCCAGCCAGTGCCTGGCTGTCGGTCTGTCTATACTATAGGCCTATCTGTAGCTTTTGCAGTTGCTGTGCCTACATGTCCATGCGTTGGTGTGAAATTATTACTTCCGGCCAAGATATTGGCCAGAATAATTAAATTGTTTTTTTTGTTGCGTAACGTTTTTTAATCGTCAAAAACGGTGGGTGGCCTCACTAAAAGTGATATATAACTTTTGTTCTGTTTGAAATATTTTGTTGAGATGTGACCATTGTACGTAAATATAAATTGCCTTTAGGACTGTAAAGTTTCATTTAAAAATTCGTATGTTTGGCCAAGATATGGGCTAAAAACCGTAGGGATTACTTTTTTGGCGCACCCTGTAGACTTAAATTGCTAATATAGGACATCGTTGTTGCTGTTTCCAACGTTAATAGGCGGCTACACACCAACGCATGGACATTTAGGCACATCACAGCAACTGCAAAAGCTACAGATAGGCCTATAGACAGACCGACAGCCAGGCACTGGCAGGCAGGCAGGCAGACAGACAAACAGGCAGACAGACAAACACGCAGGCAAACTCACTGACTAAACTGTATAATAGAGTCGAGAGAAGAGAGGAAGACAGATATGCAGATGGGTCACACGGGGATTAAAACCCCACACTTCCCTGGCATAATGAGCTGAGCAAACTGCATAATGCGGCATGTGACGGGCATTCGTTGGGTTCCATCTTAACTTTACACTGCATATATATATATATATGCATATATATACATATATATGCATCTTGGCATTTATGGAGCACAGTTATTGTGCATCTCTGTATATGTCTCAATAATTGTGCAATGTGCATATTACTCTCTGGCTCATTTGAATGAATAGGCCTACTACATGTAAAGTAGGTAGCTGATGATGGATTGATGATTATCTGTTACATATGATGTAGGCTATTGAATAATCCCAAGAACAGAACCTACATAATCTACATTACAAAACTGAATGTATGCACAACGAACTTTCAGATAATAATTAATCAGTGGCCAAGATAGCTTATTATGTCTCACATCGTACAATGTAAGTACATGTATCATAATTATAATACAGAAACGAAAGCAATCGCTTTCTCTCGAATTCTTTCTGGCCTTCGACCACTCTATCCATCTCTCTCTTTCTCGCTCCCTCTCTCACTATTTTGTCTGTCTCTAATAATTTATGGATTTATTTTCTAATAATTTCTTTTTGCTTTCTCTAGTTCATGAACCACATTAGGCCTATATGCGTCCACACTCACACAAACCTTGAAATTCCACGTTCTGACCTTCTCACAAGAAAGGGTTTCATTACTAGAATGCTTCACACCTATTAGCATTTGTTTTACATTACTTTTCATGTACCGGTATATTACTATTCTTTTATTGTTACTTTGCCATCGGAAATGGAACGTGGCTCCTGTCGGCTTTGGGCCGAAGTCAGACGGCTGGTGGTGATGATGCAGTTTGTTCTGCTGTGATTGATGGCATTACAAGTAATACGCTTAACCAACACCACCAAGAATGAGCCATTGCATAAGCTAACTGTTAATCTTGAACACCCTGCTAATATTGATGACCATAATGTGTTCAGGGGGTTGAAATGTGTCCAGGGGTTCTCTACTGGCCCCGATGGTATTCCTGCTTGATTTCAGTCCACTATGGCTCACCTTCTTTCTCCTCCTGTAACTTATCTGTTCAACTGCTCGCTGGCTTCCTCTTATACACCAACCCAGTGGCACTCTAGTTGTATCACGCCAAATGTTAAAATTGCACACCCTCAAAATTAGAGAGATTTAAGGCCCGTCTCTATCACTTCGGTGCTCTGCTGCATGTTGGAAAAAATTGTTGCGAGGAGATACTTTTAGCCGCCTATCTTCAAGGAATGCAGTGTCCATTGCTTAGCATAATAATAATAACAGTAATAGTATGGTAATAATGATAGTAACACTAGTAACAATGCACACAAAGAACAAGAGACAATCTCTTCATCCCAATCATATTCTTTCAAGCGAACGCTCGCATAACAAGAGCAACAATCAACTTATTACACAAATAAAATACTTGAAATTTTACAATATTCAACAACTTGTAAAGCAAAGAGGGTTTCCTGAACTAGTATGCTCGTATATATAATGCATGAAGACCATTTCACACACAAACCTCTGTTCACGTTATTTAGACATCTTTATTAAAATCCTTTGTTTCCATTATCTCTGTCCTGTTAATCCTCTTCTATAATACACTGTACAGATCTGCCAATATCCTGTCCAATTACACTCTAACACCAAAGTGATGATGATGATGACGATGATGATAATGAACACAATCATTCGCAGATCTCGCTACGACATTTATCATCAATGATGATCATTACCACAGTCATCGTCATCATCCAATCCTCTACACTCAACTTCACTCTTCATTTACACTTTATTCCAGCTTTGCTCAACCCTACACAACACACTTTCCACATTGAAACGTCTCCGCCAAATTTATCAAACAACTAAAAACGATAAGTTAACCTAAATTGGATTTCTAACGAGAAGTCGAACAACCATGCACTCACCAATCAACATCAACCGTTCTTCAACCATACAATCAAATCCACTACAATCGACCAAACGAATCACAATCACACTGATCTCGATCATTCAAATCGACACTTAATCAAACTGATCACGATTGATCATAAGTCACAATAACAATTGATTTCAGTATATGCTTCGATTGACAACAGCATGTTGTAGGCAGATAACCCCGAGACCGAAAATCAAGTGCGCTGAGATTGGCCGTCGGTTGGTAGAGGGTTAAAGCGAAGACGTTGTACAACAAGAAACGAATTGGTTGCGTAGTATATCATCGAATATAGAGACGACTAATTCCGGGCGAGGGTGCAGATGAGGGCGCAGCACATCTCAAAGAATTCCAGGATCTGGTGCGGCCGGCTAGTGCTGGCGCTGGCATTGGTGCTGTCGTCTGGCAGCACATCGGCCTCTGCATCAGCCGAATCTACAATGGAACAAGCAATGTATTGTAAAGCGGCACAATGCATGCAATCAACACAAAGTAATGCAGTACAATACAAGTCGATGTAACAATGGCTGGTTTCAAAGTGCACAGCTTTGTAAAACATCTTCAAATTTACATTGTATCATAACACAAAGCAACAGAATTAAATGCAACGTACAGGCGCTCCCCTCGAATAATATTCTCGGTGGTAGGACTCTCAACCTGGAATGGTCTTCCTCTCACACTTCGCTCTCTTTCTGAAAATCCTTCTCAAGTTTTCCTCTCTGATCTTAACACATTCACCGCCTACACGCCATGTTAAATGACTGGCTGTACTACGAGTTAACTCGTAGTAGGCGGCCAATGTGTTAAGGTTTTCTTCGGCCACGCCGAGATTGGGAGCACCTCTGAGTAGCCCTCTTGAAGAGGTGCTATATAAATGCATCTTAGCTTTACAGTAAGGTCCTTCTATAAGATTCCTATTCCATGAAGAAGCCGAAATCCGATTCTTTGTGAACTGTTCAGCCCAACTCATTTGTCCTTATTAGATGGATATCGGACTCAGTTTTCCCTGCTCTGATTAGATTCTGACTCACTTATCCATTCCCAAATTTGATACTCTTCCAACCTAATTCTTTATGCCCTCCAATTTTATGGGATTTTGACCTACCCTACATGCCCTGATTCAATAATATTTTGACCCAGTTCCCGATGTCCCAATTTGACAGAACATTGACCTCTACATTTACCATGACCTGATTCAATGGCATCTGACCTCATTACTGGTGATCTGATTATAACCCATATAGGCTACTGACCTATTTCTTCACCAGACCCAGTGCTCGCTGTCATGCTGGCCTTGGTCATGCGCTTGACCCGAGCGGCGTCTGGATGATCCTGTGTGTCGAGACTCTTGAAGTCGAGCAAATAGTTCTTCTGATCGACCTGATACAACTGGAGACTCATCTTCACCTGGACAGCCAACACAACAAAAGGGAATGAATGGAGGGATGGCTAGAGGGAAGGAGGGAACGAATAAAAGAAGGGAGGGCATAAGGACAGAAAGAAGTATGGATAGGAGCAGGGCAGGAAGGATGAAGGAAAAGATGGAGGTGCAGAGATGGAGGGAAGGAGTTAGTGACAACGAAAAGAGGAAAAGGATGGATCAAGGAAATAAAGGATAAAAGGAAGAATAACAGAATAGATTATGAAGGACAAAGAAAGCAAATCACTTTTCTGTTGGTGAAATCTTTAAAGAATCTATGGGGAGAGGGAACAATGCATAGAATCAAGTAAAAAGGATGCAGGGAAGGAGCAGAGAATTTGAAGTAAGTAGGAAAAGGAGGGAGATAAGAAGAAAATGGCAGTGATAAAGATGAAAGGCAGAAAGGTTGGGTGGACAGCCTGCGGGTAGAAGGATGGAAGAAGGAAATGGATGACAGTGAAGGAAGAAATTTCGGAATGAAAGATGGAGGGAAGGAAAGAAGGAGCAATAGGTTGGTTTTCTTGAGTGAAGGAGACAAAACCAACTAAGTACTTAAATATGATGCATCTCCAGACACTCACAAATTTTCCTGTCACTGGGTTCTTCTTGCGAACTCGAACATGGAAATTGTTGACTGTCTTCCACTCCTACAAAATTGGATATATCAGCAGGCAAATAAGAACCAAATTTTATGAAAGAATTAAATATTTTAAAAAATAAATACATTTCAGCTATTTTAAATTTCTCATTCACCACAATTACCTACATAGTGCTCTTGGTAACTGCTTAAAAATCACAAGATTATTTCCAATTTACACTACATAACATCAGAGTAGCCTACAAGTCAACGGATGAAAGTACTCACGTAACCAAGGGTCCTCATAGCTCTGTACACCTCTTGCATGATGTCATGGGGCTTACTCTGCGATCGAATTCCTGCAAATGTCCAACAGCAAACATCATAAATCAACTTTTTCTTTTGACCTTGCTCTAGATAGTAAAAAAATGTATGACAACAATAATACCGGGCAATGTGATAATGGCAATAATAACAAAAGCCTTTGTTATTATTACCATTATCACATTATTATTGTTGTCATAAAACTTTTGTTACTATCTTAATTATCATCACAATTGCATTTACAGTATGATATTTAAAAATATGCATTTAAACAAAATTAAATTATAGTCAGCAAACTGTTTCATTTGGATATACCACCAATTAGATTTTACTGCAATTATTACCACTACTACTACCATTACCATTGTTAATAATAATAATGATAATAATACACAGAGTAGACAGTAGAGTCAGTAGACTTATTAATGCTTGGTCATTGGGATCATCATGATCACATGTAGTTAAGGGACTGTGGGCTAAGAGTAGCACTAGCCATGCTGAACTACATTAGTGTATCTATGCAAGTCTTAGAGTGGCTAGAAAGCTGAAAGACACAAGTCAGCAGTGAAGGTGCTTGCATTGCAGCTTGCAATCAAACAACATAATTATATTACTTTTACATTACTTTTACAGACTATATTGCTGGCTGCTTATGATCAAGTGATTGAATTTCAAACGGTTTATGTTTCTGGCCACATTAACATTCAAGTGCCTGCTAAGTAGGTCACCAGCTATTTCAGTTTATTTATTAGCAATTCGATATAGTTGTTATCATATCATTTCAATATAGGAATCTACCAATGCCATATCGAATATGACCATGAAGGCAATCGACGACCATCATTCGAAAGTAGATTATAAATCCACCAGTCAACAGGAAATGAATATCAACAGGCTCAACATGCAACGAGTTGGACAGGCGCCAACTTCCACCATTGCACTAAGCACATTACACCATACTTCATCGGTTACATCTGCCCCAGGTGTGGGGAGTGGAGACATGCGCATAATACATAAGTTATATATATATATATATATCTAATATATATATTAAGATAACCTGCTTTGAAACTTCTGCAGGGCTTAAAGCATAGTTGTAAAAAACGTTTTTTTCCGTTTTTTATTCTCTCCCAAAAAACGTCGTTTTTTTCGTTTTTTATTATTCCCATCGTTTTTTATCGTTTTTTATTTTTTCTTTAACTTTATTTATTCATTTACTTTCTGTTATTATTTTCCTTAATTTTAATTTTTTTATGATATTCTTTATGTTTTCCGCCAACTATCAAGGATTCAGCTAACTAAAGTCATTATTTCATCGTTTAACATCATCATTTAAGAGATAGCCTGCGTGTAGTAGGTTCCTAATCAATGTTTTCAAGGTTAAAATGCGGTTTTAGATGTAGCAAAGTCAAATTATTTGCCGTTTCCGTTTTTTATCGTTTTTTTGTCGTTTTTTATTTTTTCGAAAAAAACGACGTTTTTTACCGTTTTTTATTCCGTTTCCATCGTTTTTTACATCTATGGCTTAAAGGCAGCCATAAAGAATGACTGCCGTAGGGTATAATGGTATTCTTTATCAGCTGTCCGTAGCTAATCCAGACTACCACATTGCCAGTAACATGGTAGCATGTCTTGTGTGTTTCTTTGGAAGTGATGGCATAACAACTTGTAAGGGAGATTCATGCACAATGGGCAAAATACAAACAGATGTCCAGCATATCATCACTATTTGCTAATATACAAACCAAGGTGCCATTTAGCCTTTTTCAGCTGAGCGTTTTTGCGCTCCACGAGGGCGAAGGGTTCCAGTGTTGCAGTTGTGGTTATGTCTACAAAGAAACAGCAGAAAGAAGAATGCTTAAAATAAATCAAAATAAATCACAAGCCGTAAAATTACAAGGACAAAGTCAAAAATATCGATCTGTCATTAGCCTACCGCTTGGCAAATAATAAATTAATAATAATCTCAAAATGATTCAGTTTGAAACTCTTTGCTAACTTTTCCTGAACGAAATTTGAAACTTTTCAGCTATGGAGAACTGTGTCCTGAATCAACACGAAAAGCAGGAAATCAGCTTAAAAATTTGAATTAACAGCATTTGATTATACAATCTGAAGCACATGCATTTTGGTCAAGAGCTGACTGGCTGTTCTGAGATTTCTTGAGTTGTACGTTAGCTGTCGAAGTAGAAATACATGCTCAACTCCAGATCACAACGCACTAACTGTGAAATGAATATTACCTTGAGTGACACAATCTACATAAATGACTGATCGTGACATTGAGTTGTGAAACTGCACAATGAATGTGACAAAATAAATCGATGCTGATTTAGTTATCGTATAGTTGTGCATAAGCAAAAGTAGCTCATTGTAATTGACCCAGGTCAAGTTGGAAAATTGAATTTCATGTGGTCTGCTGCAGAATCAACATACATACACAATACTTTGGAGCGGTCACAAAACAGGTGGTGATTGAGAAAAGCTGTGAAACATGCTTGGTGTTTAGCTAAGCATCAGAGATCAAGTCCATGAAATACCCTAACAGAGGATATGCCACATGGATGCTAGGCTGAGTAGCATCAAATTCAATCAGAGAAAGTCAACAGGAGAAAAACCAAGTGGACGAGCAGAAGACTGTTTTATCGCAGCCTCACAGGTAACTCGTATCTCAGAAGAAGGTCTGATGACGATGATGTATGATGATAGCAATCGACAATAACTAACCTGGCATGCGTTCAGGGTGCGGCCGGCTGGACGAGTCCTGCTGGGACTTCTGGAAGAATCATCATTCATGAAATTACACTCATCACCATCACAACTCTCATCATAATCTTTTTAATCATTGGCATTTCTGTTGGTATCAGCATCATAATCATTAACATCATTCTACCAAGACTGAATCTTTGTTTTCTTAATCAAGCTGCCAGCAATGCAAAACGACCAACACAGCCATCACAGCCTACATCAGCATCACCACAGCCCTCAATATCTCTATCAACATCATCCTTGTAACACAGCTCTTCTTCTCTCCATCTCAATAATAAAACTAATATCTCATTTCCTCCATCTTCCATTCCATATCCTCCTCCACTCACATTCTCTTCCTCCGCCATTCTTACTGCTTGCCTCCTTCTTCTGCTCACCCTCCTTATCTTCCACTATTATTTTACCACCTCAATCTAATCCATCCTCTCCTTCTGCTCTTCCTTCTCCCTCCCTTCTCCACATCCAACCCCATTCCCAATGGTCCTCCTCCAATTTTCTTCATCCTCTTCTCCTTCCTCTTCCACATCCTCCCTCCTTCACCTCTCATCCCAGCATACCACCCACCGGCATGTAGTTCTCAGACGGTGGACTGGATGCGAGGAAGAAGTCACGTATCTCCAGTTTGGCTGTTTCATCCGCAATCCGTTTGTTGTCAACGACCAAGTTATAAGCGATGACCAACTGATCCTGTGGATCACCACTCAACAACGCACAGTGAACATCCTGCTCCGAAACACCACATTTCTACAACAACAAAACACAACCATACAACATATGAGAGACTGATGTGAGCGCCTCTGATTAGGCTGCAATGCAAGGTACTTCAACATCCGTAAATGTTGTATTGTATCTGACAACTTATAAAGCGCTTCTCGCAGCAAAAGCCATTCAGAAGCGCTCCCAGTGCATGCAACCCCGAGGGAAAAGATGATGAAAGACTACCAGACAGGATGGCAGAGCAAACTGATGGGGGAAGTCCATTCGATAGGGAGGGGCCAATGCAGGCAAATGATCTGGATTGAGCCATAACGGTCCTGACAAGGAGAACAAAGAGGTATAGTAATTAGCATAGTAAACAGTAATGATGCCAAGAATTAGTAAATTTTCGAGTTCACGGTCAATATTTTAAATAACAGTAGCTTTTGGAAATGGCATTCAAAGATTAGTCTGTAAAAAGCACTTCTATACACGCAATAAAATACAATGTGATATAACACAATGCAATAAAATACTAACATACCCCACATTCTACTGAAAAACTACACATTTATGCAAAAAGCAACATGGAAAATGTCAAAAAGCACATACTAGTCTTTCTCAGATAAACCATGTTTCCACAGAAACCATACAGCATAACGCAAAGCATAACGCACAGCATAACGCACAGCAGTACACATCCACTTACGTCGCAGACTTCACGAATGGCGTCGGTGTCAACAACTGAAGCATCGACATCACTCGCCGTCGGAAAGAGATAATCCGGCAGATCGATCTTAAACCATTCGTGCTCCCTGCAATGGAAATGAAATCAATCATCATCAGCAACCACGCAGAGCTGAAGGTAAACAAATGCCAAAATCAATCTATAGCAAAATTTAACATCTGAGCAATATGGAAAATATAATCAAAATGCTGTCAAAAGAGATAATAAAGAAGTGCGCAGCAACTGAAACGCCTAGCACTTGACATGCTTTTGTGGGGCGCGGTGGTGTAGTGGTGGCGTCGTCGCCTTGAAGCTGGAAGGTTCGAGGTTCAAATCCACCTCAAGTCGCTGCATAGGGACCTTGGGCAAGTCCTTCACTCGCAACTGCTGAGCGTTTCGACGTGAAACTCCGATGCAGTGTCCGCTCTGCAGTCGGGAGCACCTCCGAGTAGTGAGCTTGAAGGAGCGCTATAAACATACAAACAAAGCTTAGCAAACAAAATGTCTAGCAACTGAAATAAACTTACATGAATGGCACATCTGATGCCTAGCAAATGTGAGATACCTTGCAGCAGAAAGGAGACTAGCAACTGTGATATGCAAGAAACTGGTGCCTAGCAACTGTTCTCATAGCCACCTGACATCTTTGATGGTGGACCTCTTGAGTGGATCGACCTGCAGCATGTGCTTGACGAGAGTCACAGCCTTCTTGTTCATGTAATCCGGAATGGAGAAGAGACCGGCTGAAGCACAACACACAGCATGCATCAGACAGTAGTGGACACTTCTCCACTATAAATAACTAATCCACACTACACATCTGAAAGCTTATCCTTCTTTTTGTATGCATGCTTGAATGCTGTACGGCTAAAGGTTCTGAAATGGAACGCTCTAGATAGCGTTAAAATTATTTTTTTCTAAATGTTCCCATGCAAATGTGTACATGTCAACACAGCTATTTTCAGCTCACAATTCACTTTATCTGGACATTTATAAAGCACCGATCGCACTATGAACTATTACAAGGTGCTCACAGTGCAGAAACCCTGGGCAGGGAAAGGGAAACACCTTCAGGAAAACCTTCCTTTGAAACTCTTGCATTTGAAAAAATGGAACAAATCAAGCGAGTGAATATAATATGCATTGTATAATATAATATATCCATCGCCATTTGTCTACTCACTTTTTATCTTTCGAAAGAGTGTTGGCACGTGTTCATCGTCAAATGGCAGCTGAAAAGCACAACAGATATAATTTTTATCTCATTAAATACCATCACCATATCATCATCATCACCCATTACCATCCCCGTCGTCGCCATCATTATCATCATAAACTGGACAACTACATAAGCACTAAGGGGAGTTGTGCAAAATCAATCCAGATGTCATCATTATTTTCTTATCCCAAAGTAGGTATGTATGATCCTTCAAGATTTAAAACATTAAACTAGGAGCAAAGGGAAATGCATAAAAAATCAGGCCATGTAGTAATTATAGTATGATCATTCAAGATTTAAAACATTAAACTAGGAGCAAAGAAAAATGCATAGAAAATCAGGTCATATCCTCAGGAAAAAGTTCATGCAGGTTCTCCAAAATATGACATCATTGTAGCACTGGATACAGAGAGGGTCTGGTAAGCTAGATCAATTTTCAAAGTAGAGATCCCACATGCCTGTTACAACCAAGGTCTCACAAAGTCCTATCCTCACTTGACATTGCTAGCTAACTCTGCTTGCAAAAAATATGGACAGCAGCCTGCATAATATTGCCATCTTCCAGTCCTGAGCTAACAACACCAAGAGCTTTTGAATTGCATAGAGATCCTCAGCTTCAACTTGGGAACTCTGAAATGTGAAGGGCTGTTGAACATGCCTTCTGAATCTTGACCAAAACACCCACTTCTTGGTATCATTTACCAGGTTTTGTCTACACAGTGATTGCAATAGTTGGGCCAGTAATTGGGTTCAAAGTGCAACGTTTTTGAGTTGTCAACAACTTCAGATTCATTGCAAACGTCCTGAAACACATCAGGTACAGATTCTTAGCAGGCACAGCAGGCCACTTATGTCTGCGTGTCGGTGCCGAAAATCATGAATTTTAGGATCTACAAAACTTTATTCAAAGACTGGAACTGAGATGTCAAAGGAAAATGCATACTAGACTCTTGTGGCAGTAGAATCAGTCCCTGGTTGGCAACAGAGCAAGCAAGATCTTTGGTAACCATGTGCAGAGGATGATTATAGATTGGCCCTAAATGACTCTTGACTAGCATGCCCACTCAGACACAGGCACATCTGTAAGGCAACACTGTGACCTCCTGTATATAGTCACACATCAGACAACAAAAGAGTAATTTAAAGGTAAAATAACTTCTAAAAGCCTGGTTCAGAATTCACATAAAAAAGTAAATCTACCCGAGTGCAAAAGAAATGCAGACATGTTTTACTGCATCATCATCATCATCATCATCATCATCATCATCATCATCATCATCATCATCATCATCATCATCATCATCATCATCATCATCATCATCATCATCATCATCATCATCATCATCATCATCATCATCATCATCATCATCATCATCATCATCATCATCATCATCATCATCATCATCATCATCATCATCATCATCATCATCATCATCATCATCATCATCATCATCATCATCATCATCATCATCATCATCATCATCATCATCATCATCAATCATCATCATTGTAATCTGGAAAACTTACAGTTCCACAAAGTAAAGCATAGAGAATGACACCACAGCTCCAAACGTCTACCTCTGGTCCGGCGTATAATCTAAAAAAGAAAATCGCAGAGGTTACGGTTTCTCAGCAAATTGCAAATGGAACAGGAAAAAGGCTAAGGATTGAAACAAAGAGCAAGAAGAGTAAAGTAAAGAGAAATTTGAGAACTTGTGAGACTCACTTTCCAGAGATGACTTCAGGGGCAGCATAATTGGGCGATCCACAGCTTGTCCGTAAGAATTCTCCATCGGTCATCATATTCGACAGCCCTTCACATTCATAAACAACCATTCGTTAGACAAATCAACAAATATCTAAAAACCACAGAAAAATCACGGTACCAGTGATAACCATAAAAAATACACTTAATAACCAGAATAACTATAATAATAATAACCACAAAAATTACTACAGTAAAGGCATCGAATAACGAATCAGATAATTGACTAAAGCAGTGGTTCTCAACCTGTGGGTCGCGACCCCCACGGGGGTCGCCTGACGATTTGCCAGGGGTCGCCTGGACCCTTGAGAAATTTGTAAAAGATGCAAAAGCAACTTAATTAAACGCTATTATACCATAGCAACTTTAAATAAATTTTTACTTATACTTTAGCTATGATTCATTCACTAGATTGCGGCTACTAATTTAATTTGTTGTCATTTTTCTTTTCAAGTATAAATTCCACTTTTACCATTCTTCTAAAAATTGATGCAATATTCGGTTTCCCAAAAGAATAGCCTACAAGTATATATGCTGTCAGCTAATGGGGCCTATACATGAGCGGAGACTTGTGGTGACAGAGGGACCTCAGGGACGATCCTCCGAAATTTGTGGTAGGTCCAAGCTGCTTTATATTCCACAATATTTCATAAATATTTCCTGAATATCAGTCTAAATTTCAATAGTGTTATGCGCTGTTTATCCTTAATGAGCATGTTTGTTAAGACGCCAGTTTAATATGTCACCATAATAGCGTGCAAAGTTCAAATAATTTGAACAATGGGGAGTGACATTTACTGAAGTCATAGGCCTACACCACTTCTTGGAGCAACAAGATCATGGGTAACTTTGCTAAGATTGAATCTTAAAATGTAACAGTGGCAGTGCGCAAATCCAAAAAAATTAAACAATTTGCAGGCGACACTATGAAGCCTTAAACCATAAATATCAGCATTGAAAACATATTTGCAATTTTTATTAAGATGACAGCTTTAAGTGCCGTAATTAGAGCGTAGAAATGAAAAAAGTTGAAAATTGGGTAGGGAACATTTACTGAAGTCTTAAGCCATGTCTTTCAGCACTGAAATTATGAGGCATTTTGCTGAGATGACAGCTTAAGATGCGACCACTGCTGTTTGGAAATTAACGAAATTTTCAACAATCGGAGGGGACACTTTCAAAGTCTTAAACCACGACTATCCGAACTGATATGATGAGCAATTTCGTAAAAGCAATGACAGCTTAAAAGTTAACATTGCAGTGTGAATATTTAAAAACTTGGATAGTGGGGAGGGAGTTTATTCCCGTTACCAAAATTTGATGGTTACTCATAAATTAATAATCCATTTATTGATCTCCTGCTGAATAGACTTATGAAAATGTCAAATGCAAGCTACCGAATCGCAAGATCCAGCAAACCTCGCACAATTGCAAAAGGCAGTTTTCAAATTATGATGGGAAATTGCATAAAATCGACAATTGATGCAAAAAATGCGGTAAATAGGGGTGATTCTATCATTTTTGCTGTTGGGGGTCGCCACAACTTTCGAGATGTCGCCAAGGGGTCGCCGTACCAAAAAGGTTGAGAACCGCTGGACTAAAGGAATAACCACAAACTAATAAACATAGTAATAACCACAGAAATAACACAATTACTGAAATAAGCACAGAACAACTACAACAACAACTAGCAATAATTAACAGACAATGCTCAGACAAAAGAAGCACAGAAATAACTCTTGTACTAAACCAGAAACAATAAAGATTTTAAATTGTCACCAAATAAACACAAAGAGGTACTTAAGTGCACCATAAAAATCATACATGTTCACAGCGACCACCCAATGCGCATGCATACATAAATATATATCGATGGATCCGATTTGACCAGGGTCTATGACAACAGAGGCCGTTACCCTGGACAGAAATTTGCTCGGCGTATTACAGCACTTAAGAGCTGTAACGAGGTGATATATATAAATATATATAATACATGCACACGTTTATATATGTATGCATACATGTACATGATACATCAAGTACAAATGAATACAAGTACAACAACAATAAGACAGAGATGAAATATATCCATACAAACCAAAATCGGCGATCTTGACGTTCTGGTATTTGTCAAGCAGAAGGTTTTCCGGTTTGAGGTCACGATGGACGATCATGTGACGGTGGCAGTAGTCAACGCCAGAAATAATCTGCTGGAAAAACCTCCTTGCCTCTGCCTCCTTCAACTGAAAACAAGTCTCAGCAGTAAATTCCTGTGTCTTAGTTTTAAAATGCTGGACAGACTAGGGCGAGTTGCGTGGGAGACGTTTTTTGACGGGTAGGGCTTGTTTTTTGGGGCTTGAGATAAAACAGGACCCTATTGATTACCTAATTGAAGAGTTTTAAAACTGCATGAGATTAGCTGCAGGGTGTAGAAACTCTGGCATGAGCATAAGAACACTGATCAAGTCCTTCACTCGCAACTGCCTATGTGCTTCGGTGCGAAACTCCGATTCAGTGCACGTGCTGTAGTCGAGAGTGCCTCCGAGTAGAAATCTTGAAGGGATGCTATAAAAAGTGCACGAACATACATACATACATTTAAGTAAATTTTGGCAGTTAAAATGGAATTAAGTCGGCTCAATTTTAAGGGTGGAGCTAAAGATATATGAAAAATCAAAATTTGATTTCTGAAAGTCTTAGACCCTAATAGCTTTTAAGCTAAAAACATTATAGACAAATTTAAAATAAAATCATTTGTTCATCAGTCAATTTAGACATAAGCTCCACCCTAATCCTCAGTTCTTCACTCAAAGCATTTTCCAACAGAAAAAATTTTTGATAATTAAATTAAATTATTCTGAATAGATTAAATCAATCTCGAATTAAAATATCCCAATTACCTTTCCATGTTTAATGATGTATTCGAAAAGTTCCCCACCACCAACGTACTCCATGACCATAAAGATGTCCGTTGGAGTGCTTATCACTTGGTATCTGATGAAGACAGGAGAATAACAGGCAAGAAAATTTAAGGCAACTTGTTACAACTAGACAGGTTAATTGCATCCTTGAAACATGCTTCATCTATAAATGTTTCTTATACACTATATGGTCAATTGGTCAGATGTAAGCTAAATCTACATAATAAAAAGCTGCGAGATGTGTATGATGGCAGTCAGTGGCAACACAGGTGAACGAAATTTACAGTAACTAATTTGTTCATCGACTGGCAAAGTGCAAGTTTTCATTTCAAAATATGCTAAGATCGAAAGAATATCAAATTTGTTCATCATTAGTGTTTCACAAAAGAATATTATGGTTAAATAACTTACATCACAATAATTAATAGTCCAATTATAGTCCACACGATAGACACCCCTCTTTTCTGATACGCCTTACATAAAAGGTGGCCTAAACTCTACCACTGCTACAAATTGTGGCACCAGTCTCAAACCTGGACAAAGGAGTAGGGAGTAAGTATACTAACTACATTGTTATCACACAGCACTGTCAGACAGTGTGACTAGTACTGAATACCTATCAGACAGATATTCAGCATAAATAAAATTATGTAAAGTAGGTCAACATCAAAATTTCAACAGACTTTAAGTGTTTTTCTTCGTATGAACAAATTATGGTTATATTAATCAACAACAACTTAGCTGCCAAAGAGTTAACATTTTTTACAGCTGGCAGGGTTGTTGACTTTGTCCATAGTCCATACCTCCCATTCTAATGACTTGCAATTTAAGAGCCCCTAATGAGCAAATATTATCACAGACAAAATTTGAAAGTAGAATATTGTATTTTACCACCTTTAGCCATTGCTTAAAAACAATTCTTGGCTGCCAAAGTCATTGATGTGTGAACTAACCTTCGACCATATTTCATCAAAGATCCAATTTACTTACAGCTTGATTATGTGCGGATGACGAAACAGTTTCATATTCTGGATTTCACGGCGAATTTTGCTGACGACATCAAGGCTCTTGATCTTCTGTCGATTGAGAACTTTAATCGCAACTTTGTGCCCAGTTAAGCTGTGAGTCCCAACTAACAAACAACCAATCAAACCAGCGTTGAGGCGCGGCAGGGGCGAAAAACCGAAATTTCCAGGTCAACGCTGGGCATTTCAGTTAGTTACCTTGTAAATGCTATCTAAATAAGGACATTAATAATATTAAGCACTGCTGACAAATCCATTGCTGTGCAGATTGCACAGTACTATGATTTTTACGAGGTAATCTTGTGAGCATAAGCAAGAAGAAACAGTGAAAGAACAATAAGGTAAGGAAGGGATAACGTATATTAATAAATTGCGCAGTGTGAAATTCAGTGTTCAATTACTTAATGTCACATTTTTTTGGTAATTTATTATTTTAGTGTCCTAAATCATTACTAACACATTATAACATATATCCTGTAAACATTCCAAATAAAATTCAATACATGTTTAGTTTGTTTACCATTCTTGCACATTCTTACTGAAACAATCCAATTGCACAGAATATATTAATGTCAAATAACCAAAAAACAAGAAGAAGTAATTAATAAGAAATATTCTACCACTACTTGGCAGATCCCTTTGCTGGGAGAGATTAATTCAAGACTGGAAGAGATATATCCTGCCACTACTGAAAGCCAAAGCTGCAGTAGCACTACTGTAACAGGTCTTTGTGAGCTCTTCAATTGCAAATCAGAATAATCTTACTTGCACTTTCAAATAACCTCAAATAATATTGTAACTCCACAATGGTAGAAATAATCCAATTGGTGAACTACATAATTACACAGCACTAGCTAAAAGCTAAGCAATGGACACCAGCTTATTCACCCGCTCATCGTTGTGTTGGAAGGGTCGTCCAGAGATACCCAGAGGCTAAACTGTTCGTCTAGAGGTGGAGGATAGTTAACACGCTTCTATAAATCTAAAATCAAAGCTATGTTGTGAATCAATAACCGATATCGGACACCCTCCATAAGCTATTGAAATAAGACATCAAATTGTGAAACACAATGCATAATAGATCGTATAACCAAAAACACCTAAAGTTCTTAGGCGGTGGATCTCGATGTTCAGATAACGGATCCCTGTAGAAGTTTCACACCAATGAGCAACTAACTACATTGCAGGAGCTCTTACTGAAACACATTTTTCTGGAACCCATATTATGTACAATCGATTGGTGACATACATCTATAAGTGGGAAACGGGATCCACAACCATTTGGTGGTTGTTGAGTGATCACAGGCAAATTTCACCCATGCTGACGACCAACAAACTGAGTGCGAAACCATGCAAATGAGGGCTAAGTTAATGTTCACAGTTCACACAAGCTTCTCAGTCTAGATTTTGAGTCTGATAACCAAAAGGACTGGAACTTCCCATATTACAGCTCAATAGCATTTGAAATGGAGAGATGCTGTCAGAATTTTTGCATTTTAAATTACAATCTCTATTGCAACATACTTTAAAATACTGGTATGCTGGCTCTGCAAAGGTACGTTTTAATTTTTTATTTGGGACCCCAAAGAGCTCTGGTTACATAATGCGACAATAGTCATGGAAACTAATACTTAATGCACCATTATAATAATTTTATAACCACAGGGTTTCTGCTCAATCGCTGTCGTCTAACAGAATAAAACTGAAGGCCTTAATCAATGGCGAATGGAAACCTACGGCGCATCCAGTCAAAATACCAAGAAATGTCTTGGACAAACAATCTTAACTATGTGCTGACTGCTGAGGTCAAGAAATCAAATCTCGTCCCCAATTCGAAGCCTTCGCAAATGTTAACCATTGGTCTTACTTACGCACACAAGGTTACGTCGTAAAAACCGTACCATCCCAACGAAACACGTACACATGCATATACTTACTTTTAACTTTTCCAAACGTTCCCACGCCCAATGTTTCCCCTAAAATGTAGTTTCCTATCCTGACTTGTGCCTTCTCCGTCATTTTGTTGGATACTTTGAAATTTTCATATGAAACATCAACTCGTCCTTCGCAATGTAAACGTTAAATACCAAATGTGGTTTGCGTCTCCATCTGACGAAGAAAGGTAAGTAAGTAGACGCTGTAGCAATAATAATAATATTCGTTTATTAACATTCAATCTGACACACCGCAGAACGATTACAGGTACAAGTTATACGTAATACGGCCAGCTTCGCACGACACGCAGGTCGGCTACAACAGGTTCAGTAACTTAACACTAATGGCCTAAGTGTTGGAACGCTCTTGATCGGCCAACCCAGTCATCATCATGATTGATCGACTTCTACAGCTCTTACTTGAAAGCCAAGTAGACCTACAGGGCACCGGCTTAGTCACGAGCCTGTGGCGAGTCGCAAAGTTATCCAAGCAGTGTACCAAACGAGGTCTGTTTATATCCCTAACCATTTACTATTCTTTTTTATTGCGAACTGACTAAATACTAACATTATTCAACAACACCTCTACCTCTCGTTGCTCCTTGGTCTCTCTGGTAACTGAACTCGGCTATTCTCTTGACAAGCCCTTTAAACTCATATCTGCAGCACAATTTGTCATTGTTCACCGTAGTGCAGTGTAAGAATTGTGGAAAACTAGCTTGGGGTTGGACTATGAATCTAGGATCCCCTTGGAAATTGAGTGTGAAAAACTTTACTACAGGGCTCTAAGAAAGACTGGGACGTTGAAACCCTCAACCCCCAGCAATTATCACCCTGTGGTAGGATTGCAACATTGGATTATGAAATTTCTGGACACGGCATGAGACCCACAATTCGTGGAAATTGTAGCGACTAGGATTGTCCGATAAAAAAAGGGGTTTTCAATTTAACTGTAACTGAAAATCACAATCTGCATAATAACAGGGTAAAAACTATCAAAAATATTTTAACCTTGGAAGTGGAAATGAAGTGAGAAGAGCAATATTTTAGATTTTGTCCACTTGAATTAATTTGCTAAGTTCACTACCAACCAGGCCTACCATCAAGGCGACATCTACTAACCGCGAGACTTTGATGAAGCTTTTTCCATAACTTAAAATTTGAAGCAATTAGAAACCGACTAGATTATAGGACTGAGGGAAATTTCATATTACAAATTTAACATTAACTTATCAAAACATACAAAATTCTTTGATAGCATTGTTAAAATGATGAATAAAAAACCAAGCAAATTAGGCCTGTGCAGGAAGCTATGTGCCAAGAGTTGAAATTGTTAATTCATTTAAGTAGGCCTATACTTTTATAGTGATCTAAGACTATTGCAAATAATATATATATATATATCTCTCTCTCTCTCTCAGTTCCTTTCATTCCTTTCGGAACATCGGGCGACAAGATTTCTCCATTTGGAGAATAATATATAGGCTAGCTAAAATGCAGAGGTTTGTTTTAAAATGTATTACTGTTCTTTATTTGCAGAAGCGTTGGAATAAATAATAATAGCAATTGTTAAGTAATATCATCGTATTGCTATTATGCGTTCGCCAGGTAGCTTTTGTTTCTGGTTGCTGCGGGACCCCTTTGTTGAGCGGGCCCTTGGCATGTGCCTCGCCTTAAAACAGCTCTGTATACCACTACTAAAAAACTTCTCACTTTCATTCATGGCAAACTGTCATCTGCTCATTTGTTATTTGACTCACCTATTATTTTTTTATGAACTTCTTTCCAAATCAGGAGTTGCATAAACTCTCAGTGAGATAAAATTGACATAATATTATGATCAAGAACTCCAAAACGGTTAGACTCAATTATGCTCTGAGAAACAATCGACAAGTCACATTTACAAACAACCAAACAATCTTCAAAATCAATTTTCAAAAGCACAAAAACGTTCGTTCAAGCTGATGCATTATCGGGTGTTCTGTTCTGCTGTTGCTAAACGTCAAAATTCAGTTTAAATTGTCAGTTAGTCCTCCGTTTCACCGCAGCCTGCTGCTAAAATGAAGTAGCAGAGGAAGAAGAGGAAGAATGGTTGATGACAGACTTCGTGAAGGAGACGCAGAGACGGCGCGATGTGCCGTCAAAGTCTGAATTGTGCAGCGCCTGTTAAAATATAAACACATCGTTTATCATTAAGAATAAACGAATTCATTAGTTTGAAATAAACATGTAGCTTTACACATAATACAAGGCCACTGACATACAGATAAATCATTTAACCACAAATAAATTCACTCATTTAGAAATAAGCAGTTCATCTATATCTATAAGAATGGATGTAGTATGTATGTGACTTTGTCCAGAATGCACGCTCTCAGTTTTGCAGCCACTGACCTGAAACATTGCATATACAATTTATACATAGACGTTCACCAAGTTTAACCAGTAGTGTTATTTTCAGCTCTTTATTCACTTTAAATCCAGAGATATATACATTTTAAAATTTCGCTGTGTTACTTATGCTATCGCTGAAGTATACGATGCCATATTGTAATCGTTTTGCAATAATTGCAATGACGCCATTTTGACGTCAAAGATTGGCAATGAAACTCGAGCACTCTCAGCGCAATAATCCTGGGAAAAGATAAATGCCTTTGGCCAAGTAGTATATATAGTAAGAGGAGCCCTATGCAGACATGAGCTTAACCAGCAGAATTGGGGAAGACCTTCCAAGCAGAGGGGCCTAAATTACCGTTTATAAACCCCAAATGGGCCCGGCCCCACATAACAAAACTGCGTCTGGCACTCAGATATTTCAAAATGGGTTCAAATGGTTTGACATTTTGGATTTATTGTCCAGTTCTGTGCATTGTCAATGTATTAATGCAATTCAAGTCTAAACTTAAACTCAACTGTTTCAGTGTGATAATCCACCACAGCCTGACTTCTAGTTCGCCTGACATGCTAAATTTCCTACCAGATTTCTCCAAAAGATAAGAATTCTAAAAAGTTATATCACCGAAGCAACCCCTATGTGCATTTTTTTGGTGCTATAGATTTGAATACACATAATCAGAATTAACAAACAGCTTAAAGAATTAACAATAAACTTCAGTGATCTGAGTGATAATCAGAAAATTGCTATTCACCACAAGTGCCTCAACCGCTTCCTCGACTGAATTCATCTGAATGAGCGCCATTCTTCGGTCAGGAACAGCATTTGTTACCCTGAAAAAAATTTGCATGAAAAACTAACAGGAATAAATAAATAATTGCAACAATTATAATTTAATATGAGTTCATCAAAATAGAAAAATAAACTTCGCTCGGGACTCAGTAATGATTTGTTCATATCTAACTGGACACAGTAATGATTTGTTCATATCTAACTTGTGTGACACATAGTTAGTTAGTGCTTTCGGCTCGTAGAGCCCTAGCGACCACCATGACAAGCGACTTTCGCCTCTCGCCATGATGGTTTTCTTGGCAGGATACAGAGGTGGTTTGCCATTGCCTTCCTCCGAGACAATTATGGGTGAGCAACTTGTCCAAGGTCGCTACGCAGTGGCTTAAGGTAGATTCGAGAACATACCGCCATACCACCTTGTCCCATACCCTGCAGGAGCAGGGGGTTGTTTTAGGCTAACCCATAGCCGGATGCAGATTCACGTCATGCCCAAGACCTGCCGACTGCAGTTTAACGTCATGCCCAGGACGAGCTGCAGTTTAACGTCATACCCAGGACTAGTGTGACACATAATAATAACAATATTAACTATAAAGATAACAGTAATTCATTTACTTGTTTAGTTATTTAATAAAAGCACTTATAACAAGTACATCTAGCAAATCTAAAAATTATATGCATACAAGACTAATACTCATGCAACATCTCTTCGTACATAACAGATATACTGTTCATCTTACTCAAAGAACTTAAAGTCCACGACTGTCCCGCCTTGGTTGAACATGTCCCGTAGCTGCTGTTCAGTCACAATCTTCCTACAAGAAAACATATATTCAAATTATACATTGTGCATTAAACCAATCATTGACCCTAAAAGGCTCTAGGGTCATTAAAAATATGAAAGAGTTGGTCCAATCAATGCTTGAAATGCTGTATTTTTAGTGTTCGAGTGCATCAGAAATGATGAAGTCATCATAAATGATGTCAGTCTTAGATCGTTTTAGAACATCATTTGCACTCGGCAATAATAAAAAGAATTCCATAGCAGCAGAATAAGAGCAAATAATATTCAGATATATATATATATATATATATATATATATATATATATATAAACACACCAAAATTGATAAATAAACTAGCAGCATTCACAATTCAATGACGAGCGTGTGTACTAAAATGCCTGGGAAACCAATGCAACTCACTGTTAACGTGTAAACAAAAAAGCAATTAAATTGAAGTTCCAATCGATTAGAATTCAAATTAATCGAACAGCTAATCAATTAGCTAAATTGCTAATCAGTTAGAATTAGCTGTTTGTCTAATCTATTAGAATCTAATCAATTAATAAGCCACCTGTGTGCACATAAAACAATATCAATATAACGTAGCATTTAGAGGATGCACAAGTGAAGCTTGCAAGAACTCACGGAATGTTGGACAGGTGGAGCGTGTCGGTGGGCGAGACGACGTGCGCTCTTGCACGTCCTCCAGTGCCATTCGGGGGACAATTTCGAAATCGATGCCACTGTGACATCGTGTAGTCCTGCGTCAGATGTGCATCCTAAAACAACAATCAGAAATCACGACTAACGAATCATATGCTCTGAAAATTGCATCAGATTACCTCTACCTTATAATCCCTCAAAAGCATGCAGTCCAACAAAGCTATAAAACTGATGTATAGGAGTTTTAAGACCTTATAGGAGCTTTATAACCCTGTGTGAAAACACCAGTGTGGAAACCTTGGTAACCAGGCAAACGTAAGGTAACTGGATGGTGGTATTTCATCCAATTGCAAAAGTGGAGCCAACCGTTGTTTTCCCTTGGAACAGTTGAGCACTTACAAATAGGTAATTGGCCACCATGCCAGTCAGTTCAGAGAGATATTCACACACACACACACGCAAGTACGCACGCACTTACGCACCCTCTTCCATATTTAGTTGGATGCTGACGATTTATTATTAATAGCACTTAAATATATTTCATTTAAAATATCAGTAAATGCATGTGCGAACAACTTGTCCAAGTTTGTCGCACAGGTTGAACCCAACAGCGATTGGATGGCTCTAATGCAAAGAACAACATGCCATATGACAATGATCGAGAAGAAGATACTAGTTAATAGTACAGAAGTGACAACTGACCGGCTGGTCATCCTTTGGCATCTGAACAGTGCGGAACTTTGACAGTGACAACTCGAGCTGTTTGCCCCAAAGTTTGATGTAATCCAAGTGCGTCAACGCTGAAAAATACCAATGTGGTCCAAACAATCAATTAATTATTGTCCAACCCTACACCAAGCATTCTGACAGTTTTTAACAGCAAAAAAACAACAGTGGGAGCAAGGCCATTACTGGACTGAGGGAAGAATGCATTACTACCGTATGAGTGAAACATGATTGACTCACATCCTTCTGGGTCTATGGCTAAATGATTAAAACAGAACCATGCACACATTGCAGACAGGAGATCGTCGTCAAGTTTTACCATGTCGGTTCTTGTCGGATTGGTGTCTAGAGTCATGCAAGGCAGTTTTGTCATCAGAATAATGATGAACTTGGACTCTGAAGCGATTCTAATTGCGTCGCCAAGTGGTGCAGTGTTAAGATGGTAATATAACTTGGGCCAAGCAGAGATCATTGTGGAGATGTGCATTGTGCAGTGCAGACGGGAGGATTGGATCAAGCACTACTGAAGCCTATCTGCTGAGATCAAATGCAGACAAAGCTTGCCATAGATAACGAATAGTAATATAAGTGACCTTTTAGAGCTCTACCTTGTTTCTCAATGCTGTGTAATCACCGATGAATTCCTTTCATTTACCGACCAAAGAGTGGTAGAGTAAAACATATACCCTTGGTTGGAAAAGGGTTAATGAACTCTTCAACACCAATCAGACAAGAGCAGGCAATGCATTTGTAAGATACTTGTAAACACAGATTATATATGCCATCATACATACTGAGATGATTATAAGATAATAATAGCAGCGGCATAACATGAGCGATTAAACGTACCAAGCTGAGCATGAGCTGGATCCTTGTACTGTACAAGTGCTTTGCTCTTCTTGTTGAAGAGAACTTTGACTCGAATGACGTCACCGTAGACACCTACCGAAACAGAACCAGAAACTAACATTTAGGTATAATCAATAAATCAATCAATCAGTCAACCAGTAAGCCAGTCAATCAAGCTGTCACTCAAACAATAACAATCACTGAATCCTTCTCTTTCGACTTCAATCATTTCATCATTTTTCAATCTATTCATTCGCATTCATTCTTTCTTCCTTTCCATCCTGCAATCATTCACGTTCACTAATTAGGCCCCCCAGAAATTTGCGCCAGAAAAAGTGAAAATTTGCGGAAAATTTGCGCCCGAAAATGCGAAAAATTGCGCCAAGAAATTGCAAAAAACGCGCACCAAAAAACAAGAAATTTTCGCTTTTTTCTCCATGGATCAATGCACCAAAGTATTTAACAGTGTCGTTGTTATTTAGTGTATAGTTCTGGCATTCTAGAAACTACACAATGAAGCAACAGTTACAGATGCAGTATATGTTTATTATAATCATGAAATTATTCAACTGAAACAATTGCGAAAACAATTACAAATTGGAGCTATGCGGCGACAGGTCACGCACGCGGTTTCGTGGCTCCTTTTTGAACGCATTGTCTAACGTATTTTGTCGCATCGCGGTTCTAGAAGAATTTACCGTTTGAGTACTCGCAATATTTACAGAATTATCTTCTTTAACTCCAGATTCCTCGATACTCTCGATAACTTCGATGCTATCGTCCCACTCCGTGGTCGCCATTTTTTCAGTTGTTGTCTAACGCAACGTCTAATGCTGTCGTTGCGATGTTGAATTTGCCGCGCATCACAATGACGATTTAGCCAAGCCCAAAATTTGCGCGCAAATCGCGGACATTGTTAAATTTGCGCGAAAATCGCGGACATTGTTAAAATTTGCGCGAAAATCGCGGACATTGCTAAAATTTGCGCGAAAATCGCGGACATTGCTAAAATTTGCGCACTTGCGGGTTTATAAAAAAATTGCGCGAAACTTGCGCGGCGCAAGATCGCAAATTTCTGGGGGCCCTAACTAATTGTGCAAAGCAATCTGCCACTTATAATTCAAACTCTGATGATCTGAAGAACTTACCAAAGAGGGTGAAGAGAGCCTGAGGTGTCACTTTCTGAAATGCAAGAAAAGTAGATTCACTTAGAACTACTTACTTAGTTTATCAACTCATTTTAAATATTCAATAACAATGGTAAACCGTACACACGGCCAACAATTAAAATTAAAACACAATAATATAAAATAAAAAGCACAGACAGTATTTAAAATAGGAAATATAATTAATAATAACGATAACAAATGAAGGAAAAAGTTGACAGTAATAAAGATAATACATGGAGGAAAAGCAAAATGACAGAGCCAACTACAACATTAATAATAAATAAAAGAACGTGCGGGCTATTCTTTCAGTGAAACTCGAGCTGTTTGGAGGACAGCAGTTACCTTATCGTTGAGATTTGAGACAAGGATGACGGGACTGCCCCCAAAGCAGGGTACGTTAGCAGGGAGGGCAGCGCTGTGATAGGAGGTAGGTGGTGCATGGACCACAGTGGGAGTTGGTAGACAGTTCACCATGGGCATCATGGTTTCTGCCATATGTCCTTGGGCATAGCCTCTACCACCTGTCACAAGAGCTGCAAGACAAAAAACAACCACAAAGTAGTGCCAGATCAGATTAAGTACTTAAGACAATGTAAAGCATGGCAGGGACAAGTCAGGAATTTAAGAAACAGAATGGAAAGGTTCGATATTGTAAGGTAAGATACAGTAAAGTGATCAATGTAAAGTAGGGAGGAAAACGCAACTGCAATATAAAATAAAGGTTTAGTAAGGTTAAACAATGTCAAAAAGTGGAAAGCACTTAGACAATAACTTGAAACAAGGTAAGGATAAACAAGGCGCTGTAAAGAAGGTAAGGCAACTAAGAAATGGTGTAAGGTAAGGCAAAGTTAGCAAGCCATGACATGTAAAGCAATGAATGACTCATTTCGCATAGTTTGGGCAGAAAAAGTTTTTACATAAAGAAAAGGTGAAGTCAGAGTGGCAAGGTTCTGTAACATAATGAAGGTACGATAAAGAACTGTAAGGTTTGATAGGGAAAATAAAGTAAGTAATGGCAAGACGATTATCGAAAACGCAAGGAATTTACCTTCATATGAGTTGTGAAACTGCTGCTGTGGTTGTGCATCGTATTGTGCGATGGCAGCCGCAGGAGAAGGCGACCCGTCTGTAGGCAGGTGCTTGTTTGTGTAGTCACGACTTTTGTCATTGTTATATTTCACGGAGAGATTCTGCAGCTTGGAGTATTCAATGTGAAGTTTACAGCAGCCATTGAAGATGTTGTGGCCATTCAGTGACTAAAGAATCAATGAGGCAATAGAAAGATTGATCAGCCAATGATCAGTCTAAGATTGATCAGTCAATGATCAGTCTAAGATTGATCAGCCAATGATCAGTCTAAGATTGATCAGTCAATGATCAGTCTAAAATTGATCAGTCAATGATCAGTCTAAGATTGACTATCAATCAAGCAATTCCTGATTATTAATTTATCAGAAGACCTCATCAAGAGAAACGCATCAGAGGCTACACTACTGACCTAACAACAATAGAGCATGATGATAAGAACGAATGAATTTCAAATGCTTGCTGAAAAGGTGCAAAGAAAGATAGAAAAGTTCCTCATGGAGGCTGCAAGGCAATCTATTCAAGAACGAGAGACCGAATGCAGCAAAGATTTTATGGAGCACTGTGAAAGTTTCAAGCCATAAGGACAATCAAGGCTACCAGGTCCCCTTGCATGGCAAAGAAATCAATGACCTCATATGTGACACAGGGGCTCAAAACTCGTCACATATCGGATTTTGACCTTTTGATTTAGTCATAGGCTACAATGGCCATGCTCCAAAATGCTTTTAACACAATTAAATTATCTTTTTTCTAACAAAAGTTGTGCTCGTTTGATTCTTTCATTAGTTTATAGTGAAAAAATAAAAAGTTCCTGAATATTCGTGTCATCCAAGTCTACTGAATCCACTAAGTTATTATTCTGAAAATTTTCTGGGCATTAGAGGCATATATTCTGAATCAGATAACCCAAACGGCATCAAAATCGGTTCACAACTTCGCAAATTAGGGCGAATTCACAGTCATATACTGAATTGAAGAATAAACTGCATTCTTTACCCCTCTCGCCTATTTCGGCGTCTAGCGCAATATCTAGGAAGCGACAAACGACGGGTTTCGAGCCCCTGCGTCACATATGAATAGCACTGGCACACAAAGCTCCCGAAAATCAACACAGGCCTGGTCTGCACGACAATTGTACATAAGCATCAGTTCAATGTTAAACCCAGTGTGCTTTTGCATAGGCAACCATGGCAGTTCCTCCACTAAAACTTTGTATTTATATGCACTGACTTGTGGTCATTAATTCCTCACAAGTAATCAATGCTCAATCTCAAACGAAGTATAAATAAATTAATCATTCAGCAGGCATTCAATAAGATTAGCGAATCCAGCAGTCAATCAATCATAATCAACCAATCACTAACTCAGTCAATTACTGATTCAATCACTGAGTCAATCAGTCAGTTGATTGTAAACTAGTTGATCCTAAAGGCTCCAGATTAATTCAGTAACATGAAAGAATTGTCAAATCGATGCTTGAAATGCCGCATAGCGATTGAGTGCATCAGAAATGATGAAGTCATCATAATGATGTCAGTCTTAGATCGTTTTAAAACATCATTTGCACTCAGTAATTAGCACTAGTTAATAAAAAGAATTCTATAGCAACAGAAGAATAGTAAATAACATTCCTGCAATTCAATATAATAACTTCATTTACCAATTTTGCTTTGTGAGCTTCAGCATTGTTCGAAAACTGGATAAGAGCCTGGAAAGAATCTACAAAAAAGATGAATATGATTATTTAAGAACTGCCTGAATAATGTTCCGTAACTAATAATTAATAACTATGACAATTTATATGGTGCTGTAACACAGCCATGCTGTTACAAAGGTGCCTTACAGAGCAGCTAACACATGGGATAAGCCTTAGCAAACAAGTATGTTTTTAGCATGGATTTAAAAGAGTCCACTAAGCCAGCCAATCGAATAGCGAGAGGGAGTCCATTTCAGCATTGAGGACCAGCGGCTGAGAAATTACGATCATCAAAAACGTGTCCTCATTCTCCGCACATGCAAATTGGTCCTCTCAGATGACCGGAGCCAAAGCCCGGCCACTCTGTTGCTATGTTCTTTTAAAAGATTAACTAAATTGAACCAAGAAAAAAGTGGCATATAAATTTTAAAAGCCAGACAGATTCTGACATCATGTTTCAGTAACTTACTGTTTTTGTTGAACGTCACAATTCGCTGAATTTCGCCAGATTTTTGAAATACCTACGACAAGAAATCAAATTCATTTGACTTATGATTATGTTTAATCCCAATAATTGTAGCTAGTAGCCAGCTTGAATGGTCAAGGCGCTGGGTTTAAATTTCACTTAAAATATCTGGTTTTAAACTTAACTTCTAAGCAAAGCAATATTCTGCTCCTTTGGTGCAAACCGAGTAGAAAGCAGATGCTGGTAGAGTCTATGCCTATGTGTGCAGGTGGAACTTTCCCCAATTAAAGTAATATCCTAAAAATTAACTTGTTGCTCTAAGCCAGGGGTCTCAAACACGCGGCCCACATGCGGCTCGTGGACCCGATAAATGCGGCCCACGAGAGACACCTGGATTTTGATCTTGTGAGGAAAGAATTCGGTTAAAAACCGATTTTGCAGTTGTTTTGCGATTTGAACCAGAGTTAAAACTAGTTTATACTCATTTTGCTGTGCACATTGAATCTGTAGCAGAAGATATTGAGAAAAAGTTAGCGGACCTTCGATGGATATCATGCTGTACAATAAGTAGCTTATGATAGGCTACAACGAAGTTGTTGTTATTCCGGAATTCCACACATTTCTACCACAAGACAAATTCTCAAATCTGCGCCTGGCTGCAACACGCATATTGAAAGTGTTTGGCAGTAGGCCTACCTACACAATTATGTGAGCAGTTTTTGTCCATTAACGAAGAATTATAAATTTCAAGGACGGGAATGCCTTACAGGTAGCATACGGGCGACTATTTCTATTTGTAAGCTTAAAATATCTGGTTTTAAACTTAACTTCTAAGCAAAGCAATATTCTGCTCCTTTGGTGCAAACCGAGTAGAAAGCAGATGCTGGTAGAGTCTATGCCTATGTGTGCAGGTGGAACTTTCCCCAATTAAAGTAATATCCTAAAAATTAACTTGTTGCTCTAAGCCAGGGGTCTCAAACACGCGGCCCACATGCCTACACTCCGATTAGTCGCATCTCAGAAGATAAAACCAAGCGCTAATCACACTTGTGCAATACCTCTGAGACTATACTTATATTATAATACTTTGTCCTTGGTATATTGTAAACTCTTACTACACGTGCTTTGATGCATTTCACATCATTGTGGCTCTGGTATGTAGCAATATAGTTACACTGAAAATATAATATTGTGTAAATTTTACAGGATTATATCATTATCGCATATGCTGTAATGATATACTATAGGCTAATTACTATATAAATAGTTTCACGTGCATGACATATTTTTATGTTGCGGCCCGACAGCCATTGCAAATTACCAAATGTGGCCCACGCAATATCCATGCTTAGATATGATACAACATGATACCCTCTCCATAAATAATGACGTTCTACTGTATTCTGCGATGATGTAATGAGATACGTACGCAGTACAACATGTCAACATTGATCGGGTAGACCATGTTGTCGACGATGACGTGAAGAATGCAACGGGAACAATCCGATGACAGGCTCTAAATGTTAAGAAAAACTGTAACATTTGAATGCAAATAAAACAAATCAAATTCACTCGCATTCACTCAGATTCTGCCAAATTATCAGTCCAGCTTGAATCCGTTCAAAACATCGAAATAATCTAATCCAATTTACGGTAATCTATAGGCTTGTCTAGTGATAGGACACATCGTACATCATGGTAGCACCACATCAGAAGTAACTTATAAACCGCATGATCAACTTGTTCATTGACAATGTCATGTGTGTGCCTACATATTTCACAGGCTCTTGGAAAGTAATAATGGTTTTGGTTACTGTCATTTCGAATCTCATTTTGCAAATATTGTGGTACCATTGTGCCCTGACCAAGTTTCTTCCTCCTGAGTGGTTCATTCAACTTGACAAATTCAACAACATCTATATATTAAAAAAATGGCATAAATGTCATGGGTCATTCAGCATTAACATTCTATGTCATTGGAACCAGTTCCACTTTTGTACCAAGATACATGCATGTGTTGAAAAGCAAGGTGCCTTACAATGCCTACTATTCGCCAATTGGTTAACTTAAAATACAACACCAGCTTGCGATTGCCATCAACAAATGGCTTCTATGGTGTCAATTCCTACTTTGGGACAAATGACCCAGTTTTGTGTTTCTTTGTGAGGTTACTGACCTGTCCATCTGCCTCCAGCTTCAGCTGAGCGTGGTTCGAAAACTGGACAAAGACGGGGCTGGTTCGCACGTACAGCAGTTGTTTGCTGTAATACTCAACCATCGTCTGTGCTGAATGCAGATCGCCCATCTCGAGCAGCGCCTTCAAGTAAACACCACAGCAGCCACATTCATGTATTGAGACACTTCATATAGCGCCTGAAAAATTCATTACAAAAGCGCTGTAGACACAATCATTCGACTGCTCTAGACAGTTGTGTCTTAAGGTGCTTTGAGAATGTCTGCTGCACAGGGTTGAGAGCATCAGCAAGCAAATTTATGCAATAGAAGACTGTTTCATGAAGACGGTCTAAAGCAAATGTAAGGCAAGATCATGGGCTTGAGTTAAATGTGTGGAACTGTGGCACCTGATAAAAAACAAATCTTGAAGGCATTGCAGCGTTCTCACGCATATACTGTGATTTATGCAAGTGTTTCAGCTTGTTCGCCACAACTTGGACTACGCTACTTAGGACAGACTGAAGTTGGTGCCCAAAGAATCTCGAGTGTGCCAGCATAAACTGAGTTGTAATAATCCACAGTGCTTAGGTGAATGAGTGAATGTGGGTCACTAAAGCGCTGGCTGACAGATTGCATCGTTATACAACAGTACGGCCCATATCTAATGCAGCCGGTAGAAGCAGTAAAGTCTGCAAAGGAAGTTCAAAAGAACCGCCATCGATGAGACTATGCAAAGGCAAGTTGCGGTCGACGAGCAGAGGCTTCCAATCATGCAATTGACGCCCGAGTATATGCGTGATTACTGCATCGGGATGCACTCCTCCGCTTCCGGGTTGCAACTTAGATCGCTCAACAAAAGCGATCTTCACGTACGGCGGATGAAAACTCGATTCGGTGGCCACGCTTTCTCAGTGGCTGGCCCCAGATGCTGGAACAGTCTTCCACCAGCCATGCGAGCGACTGACTCAGTTGACTCCTTCAAATCCGGACTTAAGAATTATTTATATCTCAACGCCTGTCCTGCTGTTAGCATAGTATGTGAGGCGCCCTTGTAACGGCATGGCTGTGTTATGGCACCATAGAAATCGTCATTGTGAATTATTATTATTATTATTAATTGGAACTGTATTGTGCCTTCGTCAATGTCTGACCACACCTGGCATGGGCCGAGCTAAATATCAAACAAACCTGAACAAGCAGCTATCACCTTATACATTGAAGCAACTCTTTTGCTCTGACCTGGTTTTTGTTTCGCGTCAAGATGACGTCATTGACAGTTCCAAATGGCTGGCCAAGTGATGCAACTTCTGCCTCTGTAACATCGCTTGGCAGACCACGAAGATGGAGGACACAGCTCGGTTTCGCAGGTTCATCCACATCATCCAGCTTCCTCTGTACAAGATTTCAAAATGAACACAGTATTTAAAATTTACTTATTTTAATCAGAACAACATCACAATTAAATAATTTTAAAATTAAATGAATACGATAATTACAGGATCATGTTCCAGACATGGTTGATGATGTGTTGATGACCAGTGGCACAGAGCTCTAGGGTTTTACTACAGGGGTAGGTACTGCATAAATGTAGACTCTGGAGGTATAGAATATTAGACAAAATTCTAATCAACTTTATCATCACTACTTTGTTATTTTTACATTATTTTATAAGACTTAATTAAAATGCACTATAAAGAGTACATACATGGCAAAATGTATTACCAAGAGTGTTTACGCACACATATGATACATACACACTGCAAGTGTTTATAAACAATTCTTTTCATTTGTGGCTTAGTGCTGTCATTTTTTAAATCGTCAAAGATGCATCTAAAACTCAATTGCAACATCTTAAAAATAGTGTAGAACAGACACTCGAACCGAAACCAAAACTTATGCGTTACAGCAGAACAACCAAGTAAATCTATTTCTAAGATGATTCGGATAAACTGATCTAACCCGTTTAGAACCGTTGACCGAAACAAAGTCGGCATTTTCCAAACCAATATCTTCTGCCTAAAAGAAAAAAAACAAAGACCTGACAGCTATATATCTTCAGTCTTCACGAAGTAACCAACCATTTCCAGTGTTACACAGAAAAAGTGGAAGGTTCTCATGACCTATTCTCAAGACCATGAGATATCAATGGATGAATCCTAGCATGATGCACACTAGATTAGTGCATTACACAACTTGTCATTATGATAGCTCACACTATCAAATCCTACTACTTGATGAAAAAGGCAATTATTGTTTCACAGAAAACTTGTCTACAGCCGCAACATGGAGTTCATTGAGCAGGCTCGAACCTGCAACCAATTGGAGTCCTCTGCGCAGGCTTGACCATGCAATATATGAAGATCTTTAATGGAATACACCACAAATACTGACCACTTTATATATGCAGACCACCACCATCTATCACCAACTCTATGTTGGCGGTACATGCTTTACTATTCTGTAGTGCTTTATTCTCAGCGGTCTGTAATCCCATGACAATAGATTCACACAACTCTGTAACCATTTTTGACTTCTAAAATGCACAATGCCTTCTTCCTTCAGATCAAACAGAAGATGAAAAGTAATGAAATTCGACAGGCTTGGTACCTTTCTCACAGACAACCACATGCAGCCCGCAGGAACTGCAAACGAATGAGTCTGACTCCTCCTGACTTCAAAACCTGTCAATGGTCTGATCAATTGGGGCCTGGGAACCGTGGGCAGGGCAAAGGCAAACGATCTAGTCAACGTCTGCTGACTGCCAGCAACAAAAACCACGGGCTGCAAAAGTGAAACGCTCGAAGTTGGCCAGAAACTCGCACACGGAAGCATCACAGCCTATTTTCGAAGTTCTCGATCCAAGAAATTTTCACCAGATTCACAGCCTCGGCTTTAGTGAAAGGTTAAAATGCAGACTTCAGAATTCGCAAACACTCGATACTGCCGAGGACGTCAGAATATTCCCATGCGGTTGAAGAACAATCTTGTCAGCTTTTAATTTACTTCTAAGTTGCAAGCACTTAGACAGCATAAGAATGTTCACTGATAGTTAACTTCCCTGTTTGATGAGTTTGCTACAACTTTCGAATTTCTATAGTCGCTGAATAGAGATTAGTTCATTCGTGACATAAGCCACAGCCACAAGTTTGAAACCGTTACAAAGCTTGTACGCTGATTCAAAGTTGTACCTTGGTATTAAGTACTCAGAAAGGATGAACATTGTTGTACACACATCCACCAACATAAGTGCTTTAAAGGTAAGCTAAAGTATATTTTATGCTTTATGTCTGTGTAAACATGAAACCAAGCCGGCTAAGCTTGAATTAATGCTCAACATTATTTTTATGACGTACAAATATTTAAAGGCGCGCATACACAAAGAAATGTGCCTTCTTTGAAACATGCTTTATTATAACATAGATTTTGAAATATTATGGCTGGTTACTGCAAATAGCAAACTTAATTCAGTGTATATAACATGACTTATTAAATATTACAAACATTCTAATACATTTAAAGTCAGACAGAAATGCAAATCTGAAGCATGTAATAACTTTGCCATAACAGCATCCAGTTACAATAAGTTACTTAGCATCATGAGTCCAAATCACAACCTAATAAAGAGGTTCTAGTGCAACCCATACAAAAACCTAACATAACATCAAAACACAGAGCAGTAAAAACATAAAATATTAACTGCTTTTGAACAGTTTGCATATAAAAAGTGTATATAAGTGTATATACGATATACAAGGCAATTATTCACAAGTTTACAAGTTACAATGGGCATACACCTGACATATGAACCTGCCCGAGGGCAAAACACGAGAGAAGAAGTTACAATATTTTACTTCGTATACCCAAAAATACATGAAGCAGATATTCATGCAATGTACCAGCAAGTCGGAATGCATAACATACCATACATAATAAACACGTATAGCACATATTAAATATATATACAGACTTTATTATTACCGGTATATACAAACCAATATAATGTAACATAGCACTGAGCAAGCATGTATAAGAATATTTCAGAATTATATATATGCATATATATATATACATGCACAAAAGTAGGTACATACATACTGGTAATAATGTGTGTTGCTCTGTGGTACTAAAGCAGTTAGAGTCAACGGGGCTGAAACTGCAATTCACGCTTTATGGCAGGTCTCCAACAGTGACTTGACCAGCACTTCACAGTTGATACACCCCACCCCACTCCCACACAAACTAAGCCTGACTTGCATATTTATGCTTAAGTAATTATCCCTGTGATCAACTCTGCATTGCTTCCTGTTGAGAAAAGCATTCATTTCAAAATGTGGCATATAGTTTTTAAAACAGTCATACTCTGACGAAACACAATGACAGCAAATTTAAATTATGTCTCCTCAATTCCATCATAGACTAATCGAAGTTAATCAACCATTTCAACTGACCGTCTTTCTCTGGTCACAGAAACACTCGCTAACACTAGAAATATCTTTGGTACACAAGTTTTTCTTGGTTGCTGTGGAGGAGATGCGTAGACTGATGTGCAGACCTGCACGGGAAGGACTAAGTACTAAGTAAGATGGACCTAAATATTGGAACTCCATCCCTTCCTGTCTATCTTTCTCTCTCTACTTCCGGTCATTGATGAATTGTAGATTCCATGAAGGCAATTGTGACTTTATAAATTTTTTAACAGCAATTTTTGAAGACAAATGTCTTACCCAGCTAGATAAACTATCTTCTGTAGTTTCAATCAGGGCCAACTGGAAAGCGTTCATGCTTACGCTTCTACCACAACAGATGGGCGTAAACAACACAAAGACAAATGTGGGGTGCCAGAAGTGGGAATGGAGACACATTTCTGTCCCCCATGTCACTCTCTAGTCGTGGCCACCCTGATGTGCAAAGAAGCGACCAAAGTACTGATCCCTGTGGAACAGAGACTGGAAGTGGTGCCCAAGCCACATGCATTTCTAAGCCCAAAGTCACCATCACCATATAAATTCAGGAAGACCTTTTAAAGTCAGTTCACGGTCGACCATCAATTTCAACAGCTGCTGATTATCTCTGGATCCAACCTTGAATTTTGAGTAAAGGTAGTAGATTGTGCCATGTCCTGGAAGAAAAGCTTTTCTTCACAAACTGAATTAATTCATTTCACCCTTTCCTGCTGTTTTTTTCATTGATCCATTGATCCAAGTCTAACAGTGAAGTGATGTGGTTGCAACTGATGCAAACACAGCGCAATGGAAGCCAGCATTTGATGATAGAGCTGAGCATACATGTAGATAGGTACAGATTGGCTGCTCTACATAGGAAGATAAGCGCTTGAGGTAATTAATAAATGCAATTGTCAAGCAGGCTCTAGCAAAAGACCTCTTGCTGCAAAGAAGCCAAGTAAGATCCCAAGAGTGAATTCACCAGACAACAGACTAAAACCTTCATCGATTGGTCTGCAACAAGTTCTACAGTCTTCACGAGGCTTGGCGACTGTTCCTTCTCTGTGTCAGGACCCACTGCATGGAACACTCTTCCCGACCATGTGAAGAACATACCATCTCTGGAGGAATTTAGATCAAAACTCAAAACGTATCTATTTAAACTGAATAACTGCCATTAACATTCTGAACTATTGTACAGCGCCCTTTAATTAGGCATCGGCTGAGCAATGGCGCTATACAAATTGTCTTATCATTACTATTATTATTATTACAATTATTATTATTAACGAGACTGCTATTATCAGCTGAACCAGCTTCGCACCTTCATCCGTTTTCTTACGCTTGCTGCTAAGTACTTTTAATTTAGTGCATTCCTTCGTTACATCACGCATCGACTATTGCTCTTCGCTCTACTTTGGCCTCCCATCCAGCAGAATGACTTGTCTTGATCAGGTGTTGCGCTCTGCTGCACGCCTAAATGGGCAAATCCTTAAATACGGTCACATCTCAAACTACATGCTGGAGGTACTTCATGGGCTCCCTACTCGACAGAGTATTGAGCTCAGTGTAGCTGCATTCGTATGGCGATGTTACATTGGGTATTCATGGACGTCTTCCCCTACGCTCTGCTGATAGGGAGTCCTCTTAGTTCCTTTTGCTCGTACTGCTACAATGAAGAATCGAGCCTTTTCTGTGGTTGGCCCAGTGGTCTGGAATATAGCCTTCCTTTTGAGCTAAGCCTACACCCTGGGACTCTAGCAGGGTCCTTCCTTACTAAACTTAAAACTGTTCTTTTTGGGCGCGCTGAAGTCGAGAGAGCCTCTGAGTAGTTTTTTCTTGAAGGGGAGCTATATAAATTTCCGAATGAATGAATGAATAACTATTAACGGTGGCAGAGATATGGCACATTCAGATGTTGCATCCAGGTCAGACTTATAGACTGCAATCCTACTCCTCACAGCGATAGGTGAGCAAATTCAAACCATAACATGGCACACAGCACTTACAGTAATCACCAACATGTCACCAGCTGCATTCTTACTTCAAGTCTTTGAACATGTATTGCAAAGTCAGCAGGAAACTGCACTGATATGCTAACTTGCTAGGACTAAAATGGGTGCAAAATTTTCAACATAAAGATAATCTTTCGAACCACACCTTTTTTGTCTTCAGGCTGCATGCCTGGGCTACCTTTAGAATTCCTAACTTTACTGATTATACCACAACAGAAAATAAGTATTATATGAAATGCACACTTTCAATGTGAACACTAAAATAATATGCTGATTTTGCTAGTCCAGAGAAGTTTTCTGAGATAACACACTTGCAGCATTCGATTTTCTAATTAATTTTTTTACAATCTAACACTTCTCTTCCAAAGGACCTAACAGTATCCTTGAAGTCTGCTACCGTTGGGCGAAATGCACTCAAGGCACTTCTGTTTAAATACCGGTGATATCCATGGTGGTGTATACGATTCGGCGTAACTATAGTATCGGAGTCTGACTATCATTTTGGGTCAGGTTAAGCGTCATGAGGTTGAGTTAGAGCTCAGGTTAGGCGTCGTGAGGGTCGGTTAGGTCAGATTAGGCGTCGTGAGGGTCGGTTAGGATTAGGTCCGTCATTCGGTTCCCGATACTATAGTTACGCCTACGATTCTTGAACTAGAACGGAGACCTTAAATTCATTCACTCATTACGAGTTTTATGAATAGCGCCTCGCATGGTGATCTACTCAGAGACACTCCCAGCCCGGCCACAGTTTAAAAAGGTGCGATTTAGGGACGTAAAAATGCCGTGACCGGCTTTCAAACGAGGCAACGGCGGTGTTGAAAGATGTCACTCTATTAATTCATCACAAAGTGAACAGGATCTAGGCCATGCATTCGCTATAAAAACCTGTCCAAAAGTGTACATTTACGTTCAATATCTCCTAATATATATATATATATATATCTCAAAGTGGCCCCCAGCAAAAACAAGGCAGTTGATCACGTGATACAATTAAATACATGCATGGAAGAGTCCGATCTTCGGCAGATTGCATGGCTCAACGTAAAGAAAAAAGACAGTTCTAGACAACAAATCTTCTCTTTAAAGCAAGTAATCGACTTAGAATATAATAATGAATTCTTACCATCGTGTAGAGTGAAAATTTATTGATCTGCTCAGAAATTTTTATTTTTCTGTAACAATCGTGATATTTTTCACAAGGTAAACTCCAAAAAAATAAGAAACTGGTCATTGGTCAATAAAATAAGTAAGTCATGCGTGTGTCAACTACTCGACGCAGCTTTCGTGAATAAGCTGGTACACCTGCGCATGGCTTTCGTGTGGCGCTTTAGAAGTCTGAAGATTACGATTACTGCCAAGAACAATAACATCAAGACGATCAGTAGAGCCGCATTGGATGACACACGGACTCGAGTTCAATTCTCGAAGCCTCCATAGGATGGACGTGCTTTGTATAATTTTATATACTTTGTTTGTTCAAGAAAATTAAGTTGACAGACCGCAACTTATTAAAGGAACCGAAAATAAGAAAAGAAATGGAATAAAATAACAGTGTCTGCAGAAATTCAGGTTGGAAGCATGCGAAAGATTAAGTACTGGTTCCTAGAGTTAAAACTGCGATCGAACAGTCTTAAAAAGCACTCGAGACATGAAATTAAAATCATCTTTTCTTGGCAGTTCAAAATCATGTGGTCGAGCAAACGGGACAAAAATGTTTTTGGCACCGCAGACCACCAAAGAACCATATGCAAAATAACGATTAATTTTTGTCTAATTAGTGACTGTATTAAATTAATTAATATAATACATATCAAGGTACGGGAACGGCGCTACAAGATCTCTGCCATGCAGAGCACTGTTTTATTACCTCGTTGTTGACAACTCTTAACGGCGTCTACATTGAATTCAAATGACTTTAAGTTGCGAAAAATTGTTAATAGCGCTCGCTTTTAAGCTATGATCAGAAACAGATAAAGCGATTATACTCTGCCATGAGGGAAGTGCTAATTAAAACGCGTATGTTTATTTTGTCAGCTTTATCATCATCATCATCATCATCATCATCATCATCATCATCATCATCATCATCATCATCATCATCATCATCATCATCATCATCATCATCATCATCATCATCATCATCATCATCATCATCATCATCATCATCATCACCACCACCACCACCACCACCACTATCATCATCACCGTCGTCGTCATCATCACCACCACCACCATCATCATTATTATCCTCGTCATCATAACCGTCGTCGTCGTCATCATCATCCTGATCATCACTATTTTCCCACCAGGTATATATATTCATTCATTCATTTCGAAAATTTATATACATAGTGCCTGTTCACGAAACTACTCAGAGGCGCTCCCAGCCCAGCCACAGCTAAAAAAGTAGGATTTGAGAGACTTAAAAATGCAGAGGAATTTAGCTATTGGCATAAGTCGCACTTGAGGTTAGTGGGAGTCCTTTCCAGATAGAGGAACCCACAACAGAAAAGGCTTGCACTGTCTGATAGAAGTGCAATTGAGCTTGTGGAACCAAAACCAATGGGGGTTAACCTCCCCACCCCCCAAATTCGGCTTGTCTATGCCACTGCATTATGGGATGATGTCAAGGGCGGATACAGAAATTTTCGAAGGGGGGGCCAAAGTCCCATGGAACTACTTTTTTGGGGGCCACGTCTACTTTCCGAGCAAAATAGCTGGTCAAAAAAAAGAAATTTTTGAAATGGGGGGGCCATGGCCGGATTGGCCCCCCCCCCTGGATCCGCCCTTGGATGATGTTAAGAGAGGGTCGAGATGGAGTGATGCTTTAGGAATGGAAAAGAAGAGTAATGAACTATGTAAGTAAGTAAGTATGTAAGTATACTTTATTACTCCCTTTGCAACCTCACAATTGGACATCGACAATAATGCAATATAACACATAGAAGTAATAATAAAGTATAGAAATATACTTGAAATGTATAATTAATGTACAAAACAAATGTTAATGAGTGTAAAGCTTTCTACTAATAGAACCCTTTCTTGTGAGGAAGTCGGAACGTGGAATTACAAGGTTGTGAACCTGGACTCAAAGAGTGTTGTGATTCTTGATCAGGATCCTGAGTAAATCATGGAGGACATGCTCAGGGTGACACAAGTGTGAGCATGTAAGCCCTATTCACCTTCATTCATTCATTTGTTCATTCATTCATTCATTCATTTGGAAAATTTATATAGCACCCTTCAAGAAGTTTACTCAGAGGCATTCCCAGCCCAGTCACTGCGCAGGTCAGCGGCCATATTGGTTGTTTATTAGACCACTCCGTCATTTCGGTGGATTATTTCAACTTTATGCAGAATTCGCGCAGTGATTTCACACACGTTCGAGTTTACTGGTTCTAGGTTCGTGTACCGAACTTATTTGTCGGGTTCGTCAAGGATTTTGCGTTGGAAGGGATTTTGTTCGCAAGTCGTCTTGTGTCGCCCACGTGTTGACGTTAGACGCCTCTTGATGCACACGGTCGACCTCAACCATCAAGACTGCGTGGCTTCACCGCTGTTGTCTGCTGTTTACATCTCGCTGAAGGACGGTTCACGCAGGTCAGTGGAGTTAACTCGACCGGATGTTGTCTCTGGTGGCGTTCAAAACTACCGACCGACAAGCGACAAATGCCTTCTACTGTGCATACCTTGTGCCCGACGATTGACCGGACGCGCGCATCATCTTCAACCAGCGGGGAGCTTCAGTTTCGTCAGCGTTTCGTGTTTGCGAGCCCTGTCATCTGTCGCCGCTCTACTCTACTGACGCAACCTGTACCAGAGACTCTGAACATTCACACCATCTGAAAGCTGTTGACGGGATTCCGTTGGATGATTCTACGTGTCTGCGAGGGATCGCCACTGATGACTGTTTCCGGCTCATGCACTGTGACTTATTTTGCTAATTGATGGAATTTTCTTGTTGTTATGACACTTAAGATCATTTCGGCTAGTTAGCGCAGAGAGCGCCTCTGAGTAGGTTTCTTGAAGAGGCGCTATATAAATACTTGAAATAAATAAATAAATAAACTGGTAGAAAACAGGCAAATTATTCCGAGGTAGTAAGCTCAAGTGGAAGCCCATTCCATGTGGACGGGCCAACAACAAATCCACTGTGACTGCAATCCTAGGCATCTTGATTCTCCATGAGGATCACAATGTTCTATAAAATTTGCTGTTAAAATGGCGTTTTCCAAGTTTTCTTCATCCTTTCATGTGCATATTCCCATATGTGCCAAAAACGCGATTTTATTTGTGTAATTTTCAGGTTTTCCACCCATTACGAAAGAGAATTTTGTAAGTCTGGCAAATCATTCACAAGTTTATTATTATTGTTATTTCTAATCTCTTAAGTGTAACATTTGTGTGTAAATGCTAGAAATTTTATTGGGCAAGATGTGTGTGACAGTGTCTGGAAGTTTGTGTATGTTAAACAGATGAATTTAGAAATTTCATCTACTGTCGTTAGTCTCGTTACTAGCCTACTATTCTCAGTCTAAGAATTGCAGGGAAGTTGAGGTGTTCAACCCTATTCTTTCTTAGTGTCCCATAGTAAATCTTCATGGCATATCCCAACTCCACATAAATCAGCATCTAACCCCCTCCCCTCAGTTATCTTTCTACAATTCTCATATTTGCTACAACAGCTACTACTGTTGCTGCTGCAGTGCTGCTGCAGCGCTGCTGCTGCTGCTGCTGCTGATGATGATGATAATAATAATAATAATAATAATAATAATAATAATAAACAATAATAGTAACAACAACAAAGTAAATGTACTGGTAAGCAAAGCTCCCATGTCTGTAGTGGACTATAGGAAGGTGGTAAGTTGTAGCTCATTGGCCTTTGATCTGGCTAGGATATCACTGTCCTAGGTAAAAGACTGACTGTGCATCCAAGGACTTCGCATTGAATTTCCAGCATATATTGGTACAAAATTATACTGCTTGGTGATGGAGTTCATTCATTCATTCATTCATTCAAATCATTCCAAAATTCATTAATTCATTCCAGAATACATTCAGTCAGAATTGGACTTTCAAAATCCTAACTTTGGTTGTTTGTTTGTAATGTTTATATTATGATAGATACCGTAATCAAAAGTAGAATAGCAAGAAGATGTCGACTCTTTATATATTTGTAAACTTCCCTTGTACATTTCTTACAGGTCGATCTCCTCAATACAGATGAACTCTTCTGCGACTATTTCAACGCATTTCTTAGACTTCCTGTACGTAGCTTAATCCAATCTAATTCAAGATAAAACAATAATTGTCAAGTTAGGAAGGTGAGGTACAGGAAGGTGACTCAAGTCAGGTTATGTTGAGAAAGGCCATATGATGATATGAAGTCGTTTAGGTAGCTTTAGATCAGATCAATGGATTATGGATGTAAATTCAGACCATAGTATATAGTTATATTAATCAGATGAATGAAGGTAGTCTCAGTCTCTCAGATCAAAGAAGCATCAGTAGGCCTAAGGTTAGGTCAAGAAAGTTAGGGCAATGAAGTCAGGTTATATAATCCAATATACTCATTCTACTTAGAGCTGTAGGCCAAGTGCTGTCAGTATAGAGCTTGAATTATGGTTAAACATGGTATGGGAGATATCAGGGCACTGTTACCATATCCCAAAGGTGTTTTATGGGTGAATGGAAAGCATCAGATTCTGCTCTTGGAATAAGTAAGTTAAAAGTTAGAATTTTTATTTCATGTAAAAATTTAGCTTGCTTTGCAAGATGCAGCCAACTTGAATCTTGCAAACTATTCAGTATTCAGCAAATATGTTCATTTAGCAAAATAGCATCTTAGAAATATGCATGTGTCGGAAAATTTAGCAAATTAGGAAGCTTGGCCTTGCATACTATTTACAAAATATTTCTCACCCGTTGAAAATTGCGTTTGGAGTGACGTTTATTCCAGGCAATTTTAGGAATTTTTTGAGAATTTTTTTAAATTTCAGGAAAATTGATTTTTTTTACATGCAGAGTTTTATCACACCACTGGTGTACAACAGGAACACGGGATTGTTTGAGGTTCTTACTGACGCACCAAAAGAACTCGCTCGGAAAATCAAGCGGTATGTCATTGCAGAGCACAGAAATCGCCGCCGACCACTGTTTGACTCTGTCGGAAGAAGTGGTTCAAGGAAAAGTGAACAGAGAAAGTCAAGTGAAGATCAACCACCTTTTGATATCTGTTTTGCGGTTGAGGTAATCAAAATTGCACCTTTTGATATCTGTTTTGCGGTTGAGGTAATCAAAATTGCACCTTTTGATATCTGTTTTGTGGTTGAGGTAATCAAAATTGCACCTTTTGATATCTGTTTTGCGGTTGAGGTAATCAAAATTGCACGTTGAGAGTTCTGTTGATGTAAAGGTAGAGAATGTTTGGCAAGAAACAGCAAGGTCACATTGGTACTTCAGGCAAAGCTAGGAAAGGTAGGAAAAACAGATTATGATTTGGTGTCGTGATTAGATGTGGAAAGATCAGTAAGATGTGGTCAAGCAAAAATGGATAGGGATAGGAAGTGGAAGATTAAGTAGGTAAACAGAAGGTAAGGTAAAGTTTGGTGATGTTTGGTGCAGTGTACTAGGGTAATGTAGGTATGTATCATTGTCGTGCTACCTTAACAGTACGGTATGCTACATTGCATTGAATTGCATTACCTTCATTTTATCTCAAAGCACTATATATACTAGGATCACTCCAGTTCTATGCATTCTAGTGTGAGAGCAAGTCCATGGATTGTTAGGTTATTTGAGCATTATTCAATTATTAATCGATGTTTGTTCTTGCAGACTTCATTTCTAAAGGCGCATGCAATGAATGGTTCGATACATACTTAATATTTATATTACATGTCTGCATACATTATTATTATTATTATTATTACATAAATTTATTACGCGTGCAAGGTCACACCAAAGTGTGAATCTGAGGCGCATGCAACCATACATATATGTGTTTATGCATTATAGCATACATGTGTATATATATACGCAATCATACATGCAGACTTATGTGCATGTACATTGTATATGTTATGCAAACATACATGCATATTGTGTATTGTAGGTAGGTTGAGTTGTAATGTGAACAAAGCAATTGTAGTGTCTTTATAAACTTGCTTTCTGAGTTCCTTTTTTTGATTACAGACTCTGGATAAGGAAGGCGGAATGGATTGGATCCTACAGCAGCGTTTGCCACTGTTCGTCGAAAGTGAGGTTTGCATGGAGTATTACCTGGCAAGTCTCATGGCACAAGTGGAAGAGGTGGTCGAGGACAAAGATGATCTGGTTAAGATGAAGATTGACTTTCCAACGGCAGTGGAAGAGATTGAGGAAAAGAAAATCATGGTAGGAAATGACTAGCTACATGTCATACTGATCCTCATGCTAGTGATTATGTTTATCATCATGTTATGACTAACATTGAACTATCTTAATTTTGTTTATGATCTTAATCTTGAGCTAGTACTCATCTTCACCTATTGATCAAATCAAATCAAATAATTTTATTGGTCCGTTTGCAACAACAAGCACACCAAGTCAGGTACAAAAGTAACACAAAGCATCTCCAGTATCACCAAGTTGTCAATCCAATAACTTAATTAGGTGACATAAATTATTCAGACATAATATAGCCAAAACTGGGATAATCTCCAAAGGAGTAGGCTAGGTAAGGATTGCTTAAACCTAGTAGTTCTAAGGTTAAGTGATACCAGTGTCGACAATTATCCCTAGAACTGGAATGCAAGGATCATCTTTTACTTCCAGTATGAGTCAATCTTCATGACGATCTTCACGATCGTGAAGATGATCAGTTTGTGATCATTAATTTTTATGATTGTCTTCGTTGTCAAAAAGAGATCACTATATTATTATTATTATTATTAAGGTGCGGTTAATGGATGCCCAGAATTAAATGACCGAAACATTATTAGGCCTATTATTATTATTATTATTATTATTATTATTATTATTAAATAAATTTGTGACGCCCACAGGATCACACCAAAATGTGAATATTCATGTGTTAGAGAGCCAAGATTAAAAAACTTGAAGTTGAATATTTTTATGATCATAATTCATTCATTCATTTAAAAAAATGTATAGCTCCCCTTTAAGAAACCTATTCAGAGGCAGACAAATATACATATTTAAATATCATAAAATAAAATAATATAATCCAAACACATCATCAAATAATGACGATAAATTTTGTGACCTTAAAGCTGATGATGATCATCATCATCATAAAATGCTCACCTTCACAAACACTTCATGGAAATACAAAGCTTCTTATTGATCGATGGATTTGCTTTGACTCTCCTTCTTAGCGACTTTGAGCAGGTCCTTGATCAAATATAGTAAACAAAGACAAAGAATAGAATATTCTGAGATTGTCTTGTCTTTTAATGTCAGGGGGTTGTACAGGATGTTGTACCAGCTGAAGTTGATCCACTGGAGGCAATCATGATGCAAGCCAAGAAAATAGTTACAGACACTATGAAGTTTTCTGTCAACATTGTTTCGGCCCTCGACATACGTCCAGAAGATGCACAGAGCGACAGAGATGAAACTGAAACGGAAGAGGCCGAGTATGAAGACCGGGATACTAGTCTTTCACTCAGCGACTCTGCTGCAGAGTACGAAGAGAGGGTTGGCTTTTCGGCCAGTGACTCTGCAGAGGGAGAAGACTACTCTACGTCCGAGGAAGAACAGGAAATAGATTCTGAGCGAGATAAAAAGGAGAAAGATGCGGATGTTCTGCGAGAGGAGATTGCCAGTGGTTACCTGGAGGTGAGAAGTTTTGAGATCGAAGGGAGACCCGGCGAAGTGACCGTTGGGCAATTCAAAGAAATGGTTAATGACATGCAGAGGTCAAAGGAAAAGAAGGTCCTGTTTACAAGGCTTGGAGAAGGCCGAGGGTTTGACTCTGAAGAGGAGACGGAAGATTCAAGGAAGTTGGAGAAAAGGGAAGACACAGAGGAGACGAAGGAGCAGCCGAGGACAAAACGAGATGCTGATGCAGAAGGTGTTGAGATAACGAGCTGTTTAGAGAATAGGTAAGTGGTTTGTTATCATATTACTGGTTAGTGAGGTTTCTGACTGGTTTTGACTGATTGGCGTTTAACTGGATGGTCAATTGCCTTATTGACTTGTTGATCCCAGATTTTTTTAATGATTGGATTTTCGTGACATTGTATTGAGCAGTTGGTTGGGTATTTACTGGTAGATGAATGGGCAATTTACTGGTTTATTGGGTAATTGATTTCGTGGTGTTATTTATTGGATTATTGGCAAGTTGATGGAGTACTTGGTATTGTTTCCTAGGGGTCAGGGGCAGTTGGATGTGAAGAAAGATTCTGAGGAGTGTCTCTGTGTCATGCGTGACATAAGTCGCGATGACCTATTCGACGACAACATATCCATGACAGACAACGGCTCCTTGCGTTCGCTGGAACCCAAATCCTATGCTCTGAAGAGCCTAAAAGGAGTGGAACAGTTCAAGACTTCATTGTGCGGACTTCCTGGAGAGAAGCGATGGAATCTGTGGATGGACATCGAGAGAGCAAAGTTGATCAAGGATCAAAAGCTCATCGATCGGTAAGTGGAAAGCGCCTTCGTGAGGTCATTGTAAGGCGCTATATAAATGTTCATATACTATATAAATGTTCATATACTATACTATGCATGCATACACCCATACATACATACATACATACATACATACATACATACATACATACATACATACATACATAGTTACATACATACATACATACATACATACATACATACATACATACATACATACATACATACATACATACATACAAAGTATCCGAATCCACTCTTGGAAAAAGTAAGTTAAAGTTTGTTGCATGCAGAATTGCATGTTAAATATGGACATGGAGTAAGTAAACAAAGAGATCTTTCTGCCGGCCTAGGTTCCCAGTGTTCCATCACCAGCACAGACTGGGCTTCTCTTCAGGAAATTGTCTGCTCCACAGAGTTGGTCTTTGGATCTTGCTTAAAACTCTTATCTGCTCGACTTACTTTGGCAATTTATAGGTCTTCCTGGATTTCGATTTGAAATTTGACATTTCTCATACCCTGGATTTTGGCATGCACTTTAATGTTGCATAGCAGCAAGTTGTAAATGATGCCTAAAGAATTATTGCAGCAACTTTGTAGAAATAATATTTTTAGGTATACTTGTTACTGAATGCTTGTGTATGAAGTTACATGTTAAAAGAACTTCACATATCTGGGCTAAAAAATTAAACCTGCAGTTGCCTGGTTGCTTCTTTGCATTAGAATTCTCTGACAAATGTTGCTGACATAATATGTATTTCTTTGTTATTTCAATGTTAACTTGAGTTTAAAGAAGTCTCTGATATTGCTTGAAGTCAATTTGCCTTGTGTTTGACTAAAAAGCCACATCTACTATCTCCAATCTTCCTAACCAACCTGTGTCTTAAATCATGCACAATCCAGCCATTCTACTGCATCCTGTTCCATCCTAACACTTCTCCACCCATCTGTCACCTCTTTAAAAAATTGGAAATCGCTTCATACTCAGTTGCTCGGCCTCACCAAAATTGCAACAATTAATTATCGGCCATTCTACGAATTCACAAAACTGTGCATGTCTATTTTGCTGGTTTTCACTCAAAACTGAATTGCTTCTTTGAAAATCCTATTCTGCTTCCTCCTCTTCCTTAGCTATCTTACTGCTGCTTAACTTAACCTGCTAGATATGGATTTTGTTTTGACTGAGCTTCCGTGAATTAGTTGGTTCTTGTAACTTAGCTTCTTTCAGTACTTTGCAATCTCGAGATGATGATATATGATACAAATTGTGTCAAAAAAATTTACGTGTTGTGACTTGCGAGTTACTGACAGGATTGGCTTCAAATTTCTTAGAAGTCTGACAATATTATTTCTAGACATATTTCAAGCATGAAAGATCGTTACGTTCGGAATGGAGGGTCGTTTGAACTTGCGCTGGAGACGAGAGAGGAGCTAGGATTGCAGGATCCCAATAACTGGCGGATGGATAAACTACTTTCCATACAGGACAAGCTGATCGAACCACTTCTGCTATACTGGTAAGAGGTATTAATAGTGTGCTAGAGAGACAAAATCTCAAAATATCCTGCTCTACGGCAAACATTTGAACTTGTCCAATATTTTACTTGCTAGAGTACCAATTGAAATACCCTGATTATTTTTACAGTGCCCTTTAAAGCACATTAGTACCCACCATCGTCCTTGAGGGCAGGTGACTAAGAGCAGACCCCGAAGGGAACCATTCTGAAATCTGTGTGGAGTAATTATTTAAGTCAAATCAGCCTGTAATTAACACCATCTTTCATTCTGCAATTAGCACCATCTTTCATTCTGTAATTAACACCATCTTTCATTCTGTAATTGACACCATCTTTCATTCTCATGTGTTTGGAACATGAGTTACTTTCCCATCAGCCTAGAGCCATGTATGCTAATTCTTACAATTACACGTACACAACTGCATTTGAACTTACTATGTAACAGTTACAATTGCTTGGCTTCATTGGCAAGTGTTACATTTAATGTTTGAATTTAATTTACAGCATTATTATTACTTGACTGCATTTGCAAATTTTACAATTTTTTGTAGACCGCTAGATTTACAAAATGTTGCAGTTGCAATTATTCAGCTTGGAATGAACTGGTTCAAATATTTAGGGTTCCAGCTTTCCTAGTACAACGGAAATTGGAATCTCGTGTCAAGACCTTCTGTGCCCTTGAGGAGCTTCGGCGACTGGACCCTCCACCAGAGTCCTACCCTCACCAGAGGACTCTGCCCCCACTTCCATTTCGCCCAAGTGACTGCCTCCCTGCCCCTTTGCGTTCATTGTCTTTGTCATCAGAGGAGAATGTCAGCCCCGTTGACCGGTCAGACACCTTGGAACCTTCCGGCATATCTTTGGTAACCATAATGGTGATCTGTGTAATGTGTAGTCTGAATTTATTTTGCGGCACCATATCAAGTAAAGATTCTTATAATGCACATACCATTTATATTTATGTTGTTATTCATTGTGTGCTATTTTTTTTACTGTTATCAACTTTTGGTAATCCTAAACTATGCAGTCTGGACTTTGCAGCACTGTCATCGTCGGAGCATTGTGCTATTTATACTTGTGTTATTAATTATTATGTTCATTTTGCTATTTTTCTGTTTTGTTTGTTATCTATATAATTATTTATTGCTGTATGTTTTCTGCATGAGTGAAAGTAGAATTTACTCATTTTGTTATTATATATGATCTATTTAACTATTTTGTTTGTTATCTATATTATTTATTTTATTGCTGTATGTTTACTGCATTTATAAGCTACAATAGAATGCACAGGATTCGATGGTCCAACTTTATCCAGTGTAATCTATTTTATTTGGGTACCGTACTCTTGTATAATGCTGTCGCCAAGGGGTACAAGGGGTACTAGGTATCGGTTGATCTATTCAATCATAATTATGATCTCACCATGTCAAACAAGAGTCAAGAATCCAGTGAAGAAGTTCAGATGAAATGCAGTGATCAATACACAATAGAAGAGAGGCACTGTAGAAATGACCAGAAATAATTCAAGGCAATATGTACGATATCCGTGCATACTTACTCATACTACTGCTACTAGTACTAATACTACTGTTGCTACTGCTGCTACTACTACTACTACTACTTCTATTCCTTTATTGAAGACTCATTGTCACATATGCAACAAGGTACAAAAGATGCAGCTTAGAGATATGATAATGAAAAATATAATCGTCAATAAAGAGACTGAGGAGTGAATTAAGGATTAAGATCTGTATAGTATTATATTAATATTATAATAAAGGAGTATAAAATGTCTGCTCAGTTATGTAAATCATAAAGCACCCGTGGGATGAAATATCTATCGTTCTTAGTCAGCAACGTAAAAATCAGATCATACGTGCATGTGTTCTAAGCACGCATGCACGCTTTCTAACACAGTTTCTGTGGTTGGCCTTTTTGACAGTTGCACGAACAAAGCATTCCCGAGGATGATATTCTCTTGACACCACATACAACCACCCGTCGAAAATTCTCTCTTCCGGAGCGCCGCTGGTCCATGCAGGTCAATCGAAGGAGGCACTGGAGAGAGCTGCTTGAGGAACAGGAAGCTGGATGGATTGGCAAGAGTCCACCCCCCATTGTCTTCAAGCCTTCTGTCCTCCGGCGGCTGCCCTCTCTTGGAGAAATAAATGAAACTGAGATTCGGTAAGAAGTCTGAGGATGACTGAAGAGAGAACAGGACTTTAATTATATTATCTTTCTGCCACCATACTTTGTGTACTGTTTGTTTTTTCTATGGATATGCAATCACTGGATTGAAGTTCTATGATATCTTAGCAAGGAAGTCACCCTGTATTGTGATGGATTATTCCGTAATTTTAGTTTACCCTGTCTTACCTGTTTTGTTTGATCATACCTTACTATGACTCTAACTTACCTTACCTTATCTTAACCTACCTTAATAAATATTTGCATGCCTATTTCGCTTCCCTTATTCTACTCTAAATAAAACGAGTGCTTGATATCTTAGTAAAGAGGTGACGTTGGGTCAAAGAGCCATTCCACAGATCCTGGCGGCTGTGCGCAAGACAAACGCAGCTTCATTGGAGATGGATTCCTCGTCAGAGTTCTGTGGTGGAGAGCGCATGGAGGGATTGCTCCAGGCCCTCGACTCGGACAACGAAGCCGGCGCCTTCTTCGAGAAGGAACTTGAGAAAAATGGAAACCAGGTCTCTTGTAATTTGTTGCAAAATGTTTCGTTTATCTTAAGATTATAAAAAAAATTGTACAGTGTGCATGATGTATAGATTTCCTACAATAGTTTTAATCATAATAATAAGCTTAATAGCACCGCTAAAGTTAAACTGATCAGAGGTGCTCCAATTGCTAGCCACATGATGATGTAAACGCTCTATGTACAGAGAGCTCAACATTTAGCAAATAAATAAGCGTCAAGTTGAGGTCGCCCGCATATGCAAGATATTTAAAAAGATATAGAAACAACTGCCTTAATCCGACTTGAGTGGTGCCAAGATGGTTTGGCTCTGTCGCTGTTTGACCAAAAGTTATCTGAAATTGATAAGAAGTTTACGCAAAGAATTACAAGTGTTGTACAACAAGAATCAAGAATTTCAAGGATGGTGGACAAATTCTTAGGAATCAGCGTTTAGAAGCTGAAGGTCTTTGCCGCTGAACTCGGACTGGATGTGACTAACATAAATGAATTCAGTTTTTAAAATGTTGTATGTTGTTAAAGCAGATAAGAAAGTTACTACAGACTTTATAGAAGCAAGTAATATTATTCCAGAAATAAATTTATTGGAATTTGAATGAGAATTTGTACAATAGACAGTTAAAATAGTTAAAATTTGTACAATAGACAGCCGAAAATGATGAAGTTCAAGGCAAAGAATAAATTTGTGAGCGAAACTTAGCAAAAAGAAACTGAGCATGAACTGAAAAAGATAGAAATAATGAATAAACACGAACATAATTTTAAAGTGAAGCAAAAGAAGAAGAAAGAGCCTTAGTTGGCTTGAATCTGTGCTGCCTGTGACACGAAACGGAGTATCCCCCCTGAAAGCCATCCGGGGGGATGAATTAATCTATCCCCCGGATGGAATTAACCAGTCTATACTATCCGGGGGGATAAACCATTCTATCCCTTTTTTTGAAAAATGAGCATAATAAAAAAATGTATGCTGTAATCAAAATTTAAAGTGACTCTAATTGTTTTAAGTGTCCTAAGCAATGCTCAGATAAAGGCAACTGGAATTTATTTAGTGACTCTGAGTGTTTTTAAGTGTTTTAAAAGTTTTAAGTGCTCTAAAAACAGGGCAAAAGAAATTATATAGTAAGAATAAATATACTTGCTAGTGTCATTGTTCAACATAAAGCAGATGAAAATTAATTTGCCCAAAAAATTACATGCGGAAGCGGTTTTTTCGACTTTTTTTAATTTGGGGGGATACAATTAATACGGGGGATACTCTATTTCGTGACACCTGCATTAAAATATCAGCTGCCCTATGAAGGCCTACTTAATATTGCAGTGAGCTTTTTTCACAGTTTGTGATAAACTTTTCCTATGGTCATTAGCGGCGCTACGGGTGGCTAAGCCCCCTAAAATAGGCCATCCAGGGGCTAAACCCCCCTGAAAAGGGCCATCCGTGATTTTTTACATAATACATCTATGAGACCAAATGACTAAAAAAGGTCGTCAGAAATTTTGGCGGATGAAAATGGAAAATTTCCTCCGCGAGGATTCAGCCCCCCCAAAAGTGAAATCCTGGCGCTGCTACTGCCTATGGTATTTACTATTTATGGTATTTAATTGCAAGTTACCCAGTCACTTTCAGTAGACTCTTGTCATTAAAGTTGTTGATCAATGCAAATTTTAATGCTCTTTACTTATTAATAATAAATCTGTGCAATACAATACATGCATCACTGTTCAGTATTACCCGTTTACTATTTCTAGAACCGAGGTGTCCATATTTATGTATTTTTTAAACAGCATGCAACGGAATTACATTTTTATGCTATGTTTTGCACTGTTTGTTTACAGTTGTGGCTCAATGCTTTGATGCTCTGGAAAGATCTTCAGGCGTATCATGAGGAATTCTTCAGATCATCTGGTGACTTAACCTTAGTAGAAAAAAAGGCCAAGGTCAGTGTTTGCGTTGTGGTGGATGGAGAGAAAAGAGGCTCGGTGACAGAAATACACAGACGGAATAAGATAGAGAGAGATAGATGAAAAGAGAGAGAAAGAAGCCAAGAAGAGAGTGAGAGAAACAGAGATCTTGAGGTAGAGTCTAATAGACAGACAGGTAGTGTGTGAGGGATCAGGGATGAGACATACAGACAGAAAGGGCAAGAGAGAAAGAGACAAGGAGAGGGGTCAGCAAGAGGTCGTCTTGACGTTGGCTACCGTTGTTATAAAAAAACAAGGGCACTAAATGTATGACAACCTAAGATTATTTCAAGGGTAAAAGTTATCAATTTAAGAGAGAATCTGAGGAAATTGCCATAACTCAGCAAAATATTGCTCTGTTTACTATCTTTCTTTACCTTTTTGTTTGGACCAATGAGACGAGCAACACAAGAAAGAATAATTTGGCTAATTCCTCTGCTAGCTATTATTAGCCAAGATCTTATAATTTTCTTCTTTTTTTGGATTTTGTCTTTTCTGACCTTGAATGACCTTGAACTTGGTGTCTATATTTTACCTGGATGCTGCGCTTGTTGAGACATATACAGCAACAACAAAAATTTCATCCAAATCGGAATCTTTGTTCTTTTTTGTGATAAAAAGATTTAAAAACCAACAATAGACCGAAGATCCATGACCCTGCATGGGCACATTCAGTTCAGGGAATTTAAGTTGTCTTCATTCAGAGGCTTTGAAAGACCTCAAGATAACTTTTAAATTCTGTACAAAGTATGAATATAGACTTCATATGAATAGAACGATGGGAAGAACTTGAATATGGGCGATTTTTGTGAAAAACTTGGATATGGGCGATTTTTGTGAAAAACTTGGATATGGGTGATTTTTGTGAAAAACTTTGATATGGGTGATTTTTGTGGAAAACTTGGATATAGGTTATTTCTGTGATGTATCATTTTTCTGAAAGCCCATACAACAGACACATGCATTATGCTATGTTAAACTGCATTATTACAGAATCCGTGAGGAATAAGGATGACTTGGTCGTTTCATAGGTTAACTTGTGATGCTTTTTTGCCTCCAACTTCTTTCCAGCAAATGTTCAGCGAATTCATCAGTTCCAGCGCCCCTTACAGTGTCCAGTGCACCAAGGCAGTTCGAGTCAGCATCTACAATGGCCTCGCTCACCCAACCGATGAGCTGTTCGATGAAGTCGAAAAATATGCCTTAACGTTGCTCTATGCTGCTTGGATGCACGTCATCGAGCGTGACCTACTGATCTTTAACGCGGTATATGGTTTGCCTCAGGGATATTTTGTTGAATCTGTTGCGATAATACTTTCTTTATTAGATTTTATTGACTCGTTTCAATTAAGTCTGTATGTATGTGCACTTGTTGTAGCGCCCCTTCAAGATTACTACTCAGAAGCGCTCCCGATTACAGCGCGGACACTGAATCGGAGTTTCACGCCGAACAATTCACGCTGAGCAATTGCGAGTAAAGGACTTGCTCAAGGTCCCTACGCGATGGCTTGAGGTGGATTCGAACCTGCAACCCTCCGGGTACAAGGCAACGAACATATACCCACTACACCACCGCGCCCCACAAAGTTGCATTAGATCTGATTGGAACTCAGAGTAGATTGGATTGGTTTAGGTAAAACAGGTTACAATGGACATTTGGACAATCGATTAGAAAATTATGGTAGGTTGGGTTAAATTCATTTGGATTTGACAAAATAAGATTAGGCAATATTAGATTGGTGGCGTTTGGTTAAGATTTGATTTTTAAATGGTAGGTTAGTTTAGATTGTGTTAGCGTATATAAAACAACATTGGATTTCAATAAGTCAGATAAGAATGAATTAGGTGAATTTAGGCGCCCTTGTAACTTATGCGACACGATGTTACGGTACCATATAAATTGTCGGAATTATTATTATTGGTGAATTAGTTTAGTTTACATATGACTGAGTTTCGTTTAGAATAAATTGATTTAGATTGGAAAAGCTTAGGTAGGATTTGATTAGGTCGGTTTAGGATAAGTTTCATTATGTCGATGTTATTGGATTAGTTTAAGAGAATTAGTTGGGGTTAAACACGCTATGCTCCTGTCTTAATATGGATGTGTTGAATAGGCTTATTTGTTATCATGCCAACTTATGCTGTGCAGTTTTGATGATGATGACGGTTCTCTGCTTGAAGGCAGGTTCATTGGCTTTTACACCCCTGGGGATGAGATGAGTGAGGTGGTTTCCCGTTGCCTTCCCCACAGACAATGATGGGTAAGCAACTTGCCCAAGGTCGCTCCGCAGGAGCTTGCGCCCCTGCGTCCCACACGTGCTAGCCCGAGATATCTAAATCTCTGAATGTCAACTCCCAGCCCGGGGCTTGAACCGCAGTCCGTTGCAACCAACAGACGAATGCCGCTCTCGCTTACCAGTGTAGCTAACTAGGCCAGTGTGCAGTTTTACATTGCATTAATTACGTGTATGTATAATTGAATATGTTCATTTATATTGCACCTTACAAGAGTCTCACGAAGACGCTTTACATGGCTACCGAGCTGATCTAAACAGGTGTTATATAAGATATTTTGAGAATGCTTTCTGAGCTGCAATGTTGCGAATTGTTAATGGATGACCGTTCCAGTAGTAGGGTCCGATGCACGAGAAGGCATTGTGGGCTCGCATCAATGTACAAGAGTGCGGGATCATCAAGACCCATGAACTGCAGAGTGCAAGGACTGATGACCTGGCTTGTTGGAGACGGACACAGAGTGTTCCTTAATGTATGGTACTCTGAAGCTGCACCAACTAGTGATGTCCGTCCCATGGTGATGATCTTAAATGCAATCCTGTCCACAACGTGGAGCCAATGTAACTGACTGAAGCTGTTGTATCCAGAAGTTTGGCAGGACCGGAAGGACACCATTACAGTAGTCCAGGCGCATACGGACAAAGAAATGGACAAAAGTGGTAGCAGCATGAAACGATAAATTATGATGTATGACTCTAATCTGGCGCTGTTTGTGAAGGCAAGACCTGCAGAGGGAATTATATTATGTTGCACTTGTCACACTGTATTAGGATCTGCTAACATCTGAATGTCCTTTCAGATCAAGAAGATGTACATGTATCAGACACTCGATCAAGGATCAAAGTACGTGCAGTACATTCAAAAGAGAGGTCTCATCAAGAAGGTTCGTTACAAGTTTACTGTATTTGTTTGTATGTGCACTTGTTATAGCGCCCCTTCAAGCTCTCTCTCCCTACTCAGAGGCGCTCCCGAATGCAGAGCGGACACTGCATCGGAGTTTCACGCCAAAGCGCTGAGCAATTGCAAATGAAGGACTTGCCCAAGGTCCTTACACGGCAAGGTGGATTCGAACCTCGAACCTTCCGGCTTCAAGGCAACGACGCCACCACTACACCACTGCGCCCCACAAGCCACAAGGCCAGCACTACTCAAAAACATAATAAAATGAAATATGAAATTGTCCGCATTATGAAGAATTGTTTTTGTCATTGACTTGAAGATTTTTTCGGTGATAATAGTTCGGGGATCATACATAATAGTTAGTTTAGTTTTATGGATGCATTATTTACACAAGTACAGTTGTGTTATGTGACAGTATTATGAATTCCGAATTTTAATATAATGTGTCATACATGTATTGTAATGATAGCGCACTTGTGGGGGTATAGCTGGTGAAACAGTTACGTACTAGTCCTCAGCATCAGAATTTTTAGATGCACCAATGTCGACTATTTACTGAAAATTTAGCAGCGATTTAAATTAAAACATACTCCTGAAATGTGTATGCAAATTTGTGTCCGAGTTGCTGCAAATTTACCCCCGAAATTACAGTAAATTTTACATCTGAATTTAGAGAAAATTTCCACATGAATAACTTTCCTCGAATTTGGCAAATAGAAAACCTGGGTATGTTATTGATTAAAGTTACTCCAATATAGGGAATAATTTATTGAATTAATGACTGAATAATTCACTAATTGACTCCATGATTACTGATTAGTCCATTGATTGATTATTCTCTAGAAACTGCAGGAGCCTGTTATTCGCGGCCGGCGAAAACTTGTGTACTCTAAAACTTCGCGCGACCGACTTCCTTCCGACCTGCGCAACATCACGCTCGATGACCTTAAGCGTCGCATGTCGAAGCTCATGGGTTTCAAGAAGTTCTTGGCCGACAACTTTGCCAGCTTTGACCTTCAGTGCCTGCACGACATTGAACTGTATCGGCGCATCCCAAGGGCAGACAGAGTGAAGGTTGTTGCAAAAGCAATGGACATCAAATGGAAGTACTACAATGAAAAGTACCTTTTTGGACCAAATAGCCCAGCAGACAAAGACGGACAGAACAAGGTAAGAGGAAGAAGATGATGGACAATGTAAAGTAAATATGTGATGATGACTAGAACGAAAGACATAAAAAGTTTTTTGCAGCAGAGACTCTGAAAAAATCATGGTAATTCCATAGAAAAGGTGGCAAAAATTTCTTCCTGCAACCTGGTTTACTGCAAGCTGACTGTTGGTGTTCCTTGAACAATGAACAGGTGCTATTGGGTCGTCAAAGGTTCTCAGCGACCTACATGCAATTCACTGTTTCGTTCGGTGTTATTGTTAGTGCTTAAATGTCTCTCAGGTATAATCTTGGCACTCGTCTGTTAGCTTACGCATTGTAGTATGACTTCCGGTTTCGTGACACTACCTTTCAAACATAATCATGACATTTACGAAGTATACTTAAAAGCCAGATGCAGGGCATCAGCATGTTCATGAGGGTTTTGTCGTTTCATGGGTTTGTTCAGACATACGATGTGAATATGCAAGAAGATCAGAGGCAGAAGTACTGCTGACGAGATGTCGTTTAGTACTAAGCAGATTAGAAGTCTGCTGAGTAGCTGCGATTTTAGTTCAGAAACTGAGAATATGACCAAAAACCTTCTTCATGGGACTAATTTCACATTGAAGTATTAAACGACTAATTAATGCGTTGGACATTAGGATAACAGTAGCAAGGAAGTCATTGGATTGTATTGTTTGGAAACCTCTGTCTCTCTTTGTCTTGTCTGTCTTCTCTCTCCTTGGTGTAAACGCCTCTGATCGATTGCATTGTTGCTGTTGCAGATTGTTGAGCTGACTGGTGGAATGCAAGTGGTTGACGACCCAAATGGAATCCTCACAGAGCTCAGTATCTATGAACTGGAAAAGTACGTGCGGACTAGACTGGAAGAGAAATGGCTGCCACTATACCTCGCTGAACTGGCAAAGAAAGATGCCAGCCGTGTAGCCCGTGTTGTAAGTAATCAGTTAAACAATTTAGTCAAGCAACAGGTAGATGGGCAATAAATAAAAGTTATGAGATATAGACTATGATTGTGATGAATTGAACAGGTAACAGCTATAGTATTAGGTAATGGCTAATACGTTAAATAACTTTCTGTGCAGTAAGTGATAGCTATTAAGTTAAGTATTAAGTTTCGTAATACAAGTTAATACGTAAGTATTCCATATTTGATATGCAATAAGTTTATAATAAATTAAGCAATAAATTAAGATATAACTATTTAAGAACGTTATATTTATATATATTGTTACAGATAGATTAGGAGTATAAGAAATCAATGCCAGTTTCAGGTTAGCATTATATTTACTTTGATGCATAAGTACAGACTCTTCACTAAGCTGTTATTATGATTTAGATATGAAATCTTCAACAAATAACAACTGCTTCACTATAAAGGTATATGCTAAAACTTTGACCAGTCGAGGGGCTGGCAAGGCAAAACGGGCACACAGGACCAAACAGCTAAAGCCACACTGTATTCAAGTCAGCCACAGAACCTTTATGTAGTGTTTAGATTTCCCAACAAAATGTCCAGTTGGTGTACAATTTATGCCACACAATTGCACTCATTCACATTATTACACGATAGGTGCAAATACACCTACAAAGTATATGCATAATTTTATAACTTTTATGCAACAGTCTTCCAATGAAAATTTTAATTTCTAAGTACTGCCACAAAATGGCTGAGGAAACATTTTTCTGCTTTTCTGAAGATGCAGCTTTTTTATCTGTTAAATATAATCATGTTTCAATTGACGACACCTTTGTGAGATTGTAAAATGCACAATGTATATTGCTGTAGGCAAAGAAAGGTCGCATGGGCTCAAGGCCATCATCATCAGCGGTGAAACGTGCCAAAAAAGCCCATATAAAGTCAAGGCTGGAAAAGAAAAGAGGTAAAGCTACAGACAGAGACAAGAAGAAAGCCCAAAAACAGTTACATAAAGAGGTTTGCTTGCCAATGGCTTTATTTTATTGTCTGGGTTTCAAGTTCATGCTTTGTGTATCCATAACACTTATAGCCTGGTAGTTTTCTTGACTATAATAATATGAATACCTATATTACTCTATTCTGAGCTACAGTACATTACACTGGGTTTATAAATTTGTTTCTTTCTTGTTCTTAGTTAGGTTATAAGCAGTGGTGTAGTGGGGCGAGGACGCGGAGGGACGCCGTCCCCCTACTTTTTTGCAAAATTCTTGCAAGATTGCACTTTTTGCTACAGTTTCTACTTCAATTTCCATGGCGTCCCCCCACTTCAATTTCCAGGCGTCCCCCCACTTCATTTTTTAGGACTACACCACTGGTTATAAGGTCATAAAACGTAATGTATTATCGTTGTTAATTTATTATTATTATTATTATTATTATTATTATTATTATTGTTTGTCCTGAGCTATTTCATTCCCTCAGGAACAGTGTTATTATTGTTGTTATTATTGCTATTTATTATGTGACGAAAAAGAAACATGAGCAGCATAATGCATAATGCATATGTGACAATGGTTGTTAGCTGATTATGTTCAGATGCAGATACCTGTCAAAACAGAGCACCAGTTCCTCTCTTTAATGTGCCTTTATTCGCTTTAACCACAGTCGAAGGAAGTTAATTTCAGATGCTTGCATTATGACTAGGGAAGAAGCTTCAGTACCTTCTTGAGCCTTACACAGTTTGGAGGCCAGGACAGGAGCGCCTTAATGGTACCAAGAGCACAGGTTCTTGAAAAATTTGTAGCAAGCGATAAGGTCAAGTTTTAGAGACTTGACTCCAGGCACTCTAAATCAAGCAAAACCAGATGTGTAGTTTTCGATGAGATGATACCTTTTCATGTGTAAATCAATGTTTGTCAGTCTGGTTCTGGAGTTATGGACTTGATGAGCTTTGTCATGTATTTGCTTGTTTATACAATATAATTATGTATGTATAATTGTATATGGAATATACGCATACGTGGTTAATATTTTCCATTTATTTTATCTTATTAGCCGTCGTACAGACCTGGGGCCGGTCTTGAAGGACCTGCATCCAGAGATCCTGGATCCAGAAGTCCTGGATCCAGAGGCGCAGGTGCAGGTGGAGGTGCAGGTTCGTGGGAACATACCTTCTATAGTTGGGCATTCGACCGTGAAAAGGTGCTCAACCTCTTCCCCACATCGAAGGTGCAGGCTGCCGTTGCTGCCATGTCACCAGACTATTAGCGCGATGCAAATGTCGGCCAATTCTGTGAAGGAAATAGATTTACTTTGTAAAGTTATAGTCTTTTAAAACTTGTTGACTGAAGGTAGTTTTTCAGAAAGTACTTTTCTGAAAGGTAGTTCCATGAACGTAGTTTTGTTGACTGCATTTTTTACAATTATTTTTGTATTAATACTGTTGTTATGGATGACATGAATTAATCGTTTTAATAATAATATTTAATATTTAATGATTATATAATATTACTGTTATTTTCTTTAGTTTTTAAAAATCAATAGGCCTAGTACAGTGTTAATATATTTTACACCATCAGCATAATATATTATAATTATAATAGTATTATATTCAGAATATCAGAATATTGCATGTTGTTATTATGATAGTATGAGGTATTAGACTATTCGTGAACAATGAACATAATGTATTGCATTTGTATTGGCAAAAATGTGGATGTCGTTTTACTGCATACTTCTTTGTGCACGCATTGATTACACACAAGTGTACATGCTACACAAGTGTAGTTGTTGGGTTGACATTCAGTAATCACATGCCTTGAATTGCTGAATGCACATAGTGGCATAATATCAAATACATGACGGTGGCACTTACCGGTAGATGTAGGCTGCATCGTATGCAGTTTGGTGACCCATGAAAAGAGTCCCCGACAGAAGAGCACCCGACAAAAAAGAGTGCCCAACACATTTGAGCGAACGGCAGGATGAAATGCACTGAGAAAATATTCTGCTAAAGATAAATCTTCTAATGATGTATAAAAATTATTATCAGAAGCGAATACTAATCTACAAAATTAATGGTAAGGAGATAAATTTGTTCTATGATATCAAACACGTGCTTCAGGTTGAGAAATTATGTCAATCAATCAATCATAATTTATATAGCGCCCCTTCAAGGTACCTACTCAGAGGCGTTCCCGGCCGATATCAAGCGAAAAAACAGTATTCAACAGTTTGTGAGATTGAGAACAGTTTGGGAGGTGTCGCATAGTCAAGGGAAGCCCATTCCAGGTTGCTGGACCAACCACAGAACGAACGGCTCTGCATTGTTGCTCACACAGATAAGAGGCATCCTAAATGAGATGCCTCTGCATTGTCGCAGAGCGAATGATAGGAACCATTAAGTCACCATGGACACCATTGGACAGCAGTGCGCGGTGGCCTATGCAAGTGGAAGTGGGGAGGCAAAGCTCACACAGATAAGAGGCATCCTAAATAGAAGCTGAACTGATGAAAATAATTCTTTACATTAATTAGAAGCTGAACTGATGAAAATAATTCTTTACATAAATAGAAGCTGAACTGATGACAATAATTCTTTGCTTAAATAGAAGTTGGATAGAGGAAAATAATTCTTTACATAAATAGAAGCTGAACTGATGAAAATAATTCTTTTCTTAAATAGAAGACTTAGAAGCTGGATTGCACTTATTGTAAAATAATTGACAGTCTAAACTACACAGAAACAATTAACCAACTTCATCTACCATTTTACCTGCTGATTTGTTGATATCGATCGAGGTAGGCTATTATAATTATTTCGAATTATCTTTAGCAGAATATGTTTTCGCAATGTATTTCTTGTAAGAAATATTACTGTCGTTCGCTCTTCTGTCAGGCGCTCCATTGTCGGGGCGGTCTTTTAACGGGCGCTCCATTGTCGGGGCGGTCTTTTAACGGGCGCTCCATTGTCGGGGCGGTCTTTTAACGGGCGCTCCATTGTCGGGACGCTCTTTTAACGGGCGCTCCATTGTCGGGGCGGTCTTTTAACGGTCGCTCCATTGTCGGGACGCTCTTTTAACGGGCGCTCCATTGTCGGGGCTGTCTTTTAACGGGCGCTCCATTGTCGGGACGCTCTTTTAACGGGCGCTCCATTGTCGGGGCGGTCTTTTAACGGGCGCTCCATTGTCGGGACGCTCTTTTAACGGGCGCTCCATTGTCGGGGCGGTCTTTTAACGGGCGCTCCATTGTCGGGCGGTTTCTTTTGTCGGGCGCTCTTTTGTCGGCGCTCTTTTGACGGGATGCCATTATGCCATGCAGTTTATCTTGTGCATGTTCACCCTTGAAAATGTCAAGGCTAAAATACGAGTTCGTGGAATCGTGGTTCCAGACTTTTTCACTTGCAACGTGTCATGCAAGGACCAGCCAGAGCATGCAGATGGAAGTATAGCCTATCTATATTATAATTCTGAAACACTTTCCATAGGCTATGTTTGTTTATTTGTTTGTTCGCTTTTGACTCTCCCCTGCAGAATAGGCTCGGAAATTAAACAGCGTCGGTTAAAAAAATTATTGCAATCGATTCTTACCCAAATTATAAGGTCATCGCAACTATTTTCAGGTTTTAATTCAGTTTAAAACAAAAGTTATTAGCGTTTTAAGACAGATTTCGTCAATAAATGATCAGGCTAGGGCTTTAGCCAAGAGTCTACTCCGCATGACGTCATACCCGCCCAGTAATAATTTCGGTAGCGCCCCGCGGGGGTGGGTCAAGTTTTGCTTTTTGGGGAAGCTAGATCGGGTGGAGGGTTGGCGAAAACCCGAAATTTAGCAGCCAACGATGGGCACCAGAGTGGAGTGGTGTTTAAAACCCTAAATTTCTCTTTAGAACTCGAGTTATTAGCGTTTTAAGACAGAAGCGTTTTAAGACAGATTTCATCGCTCACACTTTGGTAAACAGTATCGAGCTTTAGTAAAAGAGCCTACAGCCCGAATGACGTCATACAAGCACAGTAATAATTTCCCTAGCGCCCCGCAGGGGCGTGTTAGGTTTGGCTTTTTGGGGAAGCGGGGTGGGGTAGAGGGTTGGCGAAAACCTGAAATTTAGCGGTCAACGTTGGGTACCATAGTGTTTAAAACCCTAAATTTCCCGGGCAACGCCGGGTTACACATCTAGTAATTATATAAACCTACTAATGAATTCAGAGAAAGCGATATGTGTTTACATCGTCGTGCCGTAGTGCAGAACCATCAAGTCCCTATATATGGCCACGTGCCGCTAGTCTTAGGCCTAGGTCCCCCACCTAAATTCAGTTTCTACACTTGATAAAATTCAGA
>OX457036.1:54363553-54419523 GCA_949752735.1 Lumbricus terrestris | reverse complement strand
CATCAATACAACTTCCATTTATACAATACACTTTTTTAACGACTTTCCTTCTCTTCATCTGAAGTTCCTTCTCTGATTTGGAGCAATGCTGTATAAATTTTTGATTACAATTTCAAGTAACATTCCTAGAGATAAAAAAATCTTTCTATGTATTTCAACAAATTTTCATAGAATTACATTTCTCCACATATATTAATTTCAATGTATAGAAGACCAATGCGAGTCATTCTGGTCATAAGTTGTAACTTATTATGTATGTACCTTTATTCACCTCAAATGCTCTATTCCTTTAGTCCATTCACTTTTCATTCATTTCCATTCATTTTTCCTTAAAGTCAACCGAGAATATGTAAAATCAGATTGATCTCCTATTCAACTTTCTGGGAACTTTGCGCAATATGTGTGACTGTGATCAGTGTCTTAGTAGTTGTGACGTTTGAATATACACGTAATAACTTTAACTGAAACTGTAACTGAAAAAATAAGAAATAACTGTAACTGAAACTGAAAAACCTCATTGCAGTTAACTGTAACTGAAACTGTAACTGAAAAATAAAAAAATAGATAACTGTAACTGAAACTGTAACTGAAAAACCATAACTGAAATAACACTGGTCCTCTGCCAGACAATAACCTTAAGACAATGTGCTTTGCAGCGGGCTGCGGGCGCTCGGCTAAGCTGCTGAGGAAAACATATCTTCCTCATCACGCAATTCGCTCGTCATCATCATCATCATCATCGTCACCGTCGTCGTCGTCGTCGTCATAGTCATCATCATCATCATCATCACATCACTGCCAACAGCACGGACACCTCTGCGGTCCATCTTTTTATGACGCTCTCGGAACGAACGAGTGGGGTATATGGAGGTGGGGGGCAAACCTCTTGCACACTTCACCGCCGCAAGGTTAGAGGTAATCAGACTAGACAGGGCACTAGACATGCAGACAGTCAGACACACAGGAAGGCAGAAGCAGACCTGCAGGCAGACACCTGCAGCAGACGCAGAAAAAACATCGAGACATGGGTGGACACACACGTATACAAGCACATATATGAACAGACAGATACACAAACACATAAGCAGCTTAAGCAGGCACATCTATATGCATTATGCAGACAGACATACTCATGGATACGTGCAGACTGCCAGATGTAGACAGAGACACCATGGCAGCAGGCAGATAATATATGAACATGGAGGCAGGCAAAGAGGCAGAGAAGAACAAAGAGGCCACCTGCTAGGGCGATAATCTACCCAGTGATGGAAGGGGCCGAGAAACTCGACAAAATATGCGGCGAATCGGTCCCACGTGTGGTTCCCGGCGCCATCCAGCCCTCCGTCACAATGACCCCCCCGCTGTTGACGTCCCCCCTCACAAACACACATCCATTCCGCTCCTCTGATGATTGTGATGTGTCGTATTAGGTGGGCGTGACGTGACCAACATCGTTTGCTCGACCTCGGCTAATTGTTCAGTTCAGATAAATATATATTAATACATATGCATAGAGTCCATATATATATATATATATATATAGGCCTATATATATTATATACAGAGAGACTAGAGACGGACAAACAGACAGACAGAGACAGACAGACAGAGACAGACAAACAGAGACAGACATAGGCAGAGATTCATACACTATGCTAATATAGCATACTTGATACTTCCTTTCCAGCCTTCGCTTAGTTCCATGCCATCATGCATGAGATCGGAAACGACAATCAGACATCTGCAGACAGACAGAGAGACATATACAGCAACGATAGACAGCCACAAAGGAAGACAAAGCATATATATATACGGCAGTGGATGGATATCAACAATGTGACGACGACATTAAATTTGATGAGACATCAAAGACTTCTGACGGGACGTCGTCGGTTCTACAATATGTGTCTGCGGTTCTCGCATGTACATTATACATTCCAACCTCACTTAATAAGACTTGTTTTTATAAATTAAACAGCAGACAATGTGTGGCATCATGAATCATTTTACATATATTTCTAATCTGACTGCACTTGTATGACATTGTTGTAGAAGTATCCAGTGTGCTTAGAGACATCGTGTGGGGACCATGACTCGTGTTGCCGTCAACCCTGCTGCCTTCAACGGCTGTGGATTGCCTCGCCTTGTCACTTACCCGTCCAGTCTTGTGATTGACAGCTGGACGGAGATCTGATAAGGACGGGCGACCTGCCAATCAACGGAAGACAGACGACGATCGTGTTCATGCATTGCGTAGAACGTCATAATACGAATTCGTACGTCACAGAATGACAAACCGAGGCTGAGACTTCGACACCTGACAGCGCAGGTCTCTGGGGAATCGTGGAGTCCGAAGAGCGAAAGAGTTCTCCTGTCAGTGGCTTATCTTGCATTAGCCTATGCACACGCCACACGTCTATGAAATTACGTCCGTCATGAGATTGAAATGGTCAATCGTTCTCATGCTCGTTCATTCCTTCTTTCGTTTATGACGGTTCATCCATCCACTTGTTCAAATAGCCTCTTTCTTAATTGGTTCATTAATTCGTGTTCATAATCAGAGTGTTCGTTTAATGCTCCGAAGCAAGGCAATGTATTATGTGAGAGACGACGAAACGAACCAAACGATGCCAGACAATGTAATTTAAGTATTAAAGGCAAAGCGATTAATTTCAAGGTTTTAGGCTAAAGAAAAGTGCGGTAAATCAAATCAAATCAAATCAAACTTGTTTATTCAGAGAGATCAGCAAATCAGAACAGCAAAATGACAAAAATGACAGTGTGCAGTGAAGTGAGGAGCTAATATTATCATCTATCAGGTAAAAGATTCCTAGGAAAGGGTAACCCAGAAAGGGAGTGATCCCGCTAAACCTGGGCACACACAAGGCACCGCGGGAGCCTTTAACCAATTAGCCAAGCACACGCAAGGAAGAAATTATCGCGTAAATTGATTAAGAAACGGAGCGTATTATCAGAGCAGTAATTATTCATTATGCAAGAGTTCCATTTGTGTGGAAAGGTTTGAAAATATTTTTGACGATGGAGTGGATATTTTCGATAATTTCCACTGATATGTCTGCTCTCAGTCCCCTTTGCTTGTACTTCCACTATGCAGAACCGTGCTTTCTCGGTGGTAGGACTCTCAACCTGGAATGGTCTTCCTCTGACCCTCCGCTCTCTTTGTAAAATTCCTTCTCAGCCTTTCCTCTCTCATCTTAGGACAGTTTTATTTGACCGCACTGAGGTTGGGAGCGCCTCTGAGTAGCTCCTTGAAGAGGCGCTATATAAATGCATCTAATGAATGCATCTAATGAATGATACATCTACAGTCTGCAGTCTGCACGTGCTTTCCTTTCTTCTTCTACAAAGCTCGCTAGATGTCAGCGCCAACTCTACGAGCTGATATAGTTCGAATCAGGTTCGAAAAGCTACTGGTTCGATTTATGTTGCTATAGGAACAGGGCCGGATTAAGGCATGTTCAACATGTTCGGCCGAACAGGGGCCCCACACTTTAGGGGACCCCCACACATGCAATATAAATATTTTTCATAACTGTTAATCATAATAGTAAAAATTAGTAAAATATCTCGGAACAAATTGTCAAATTGTTTGAAAACTACTGATAATAAGCTATAGACTTGCAACTTTTGAGCATGTGTGGGGCCCTGGCCTTATTGGAGTTTCCAATTCCAAACAGACTTAGGCCTTTTAAAATCGGCTAGAAATTCTAGCAAGGGCTATCAGTTTTCACTAGGCCTACTAAATAAATTCTTGGCAGGGAAAATATTCTGGCAGTCTTGTGGCAGGACAACGCCTAGATCTATATTATTTTAGATACTTAATAACAACTCTTCCGATCGGAATTCAAGTGCTATGCAACTCTTTGCTTTTACGAATTAGCTTACTACTTGCGTAAGCGCGAAAATATAGGCCTATATTAGTGTGTGATCAGTGTCGGCGCTACAGAAGGACAAATCAGGGAAAATGCCCTGGTACATATCTTTTGCCTTGGTCGTTGTCCTGCCACAAGACTGCATGCCAGAATATTTTCCCTGCCAAGAATTTATTTAGGGCATAAATCGCTTCTGCACCGTTTACTTGGATGTAGGCCTATTGGTGCCCTGACTATGCCCTGGTTACAAAATTTGATTCTAACATTCTTAAACGGTAATAGATGAATACTTTAACACTAGACTGGAATATAGAAAGACATATTCATATTTTAAGAAAAACTAGGATCGAATTACTAATAGACGAGTGTTGATTTGTTGAATATAACACGTTATGTGGGTTTTTTTTCAGTGAGTCTGTAAGGTTGGGACCCCACAGTTCTACCGAACAGGGTCCCACATTTGTTAATCCGGCCTTGTGACCATCATGTTAGCAGTTTCAATTCAACGACACTTTGCGATAATGAAGATCATTATATAGTGTCGCCCTCCTCCTTTATCCAGGCTTGGGACTGGCATCGGCAGAGTGCAACCAGCGGCGGAGTTTGTCTGGCCATGAATCACTCTAATATTCTTAAGCCGTAAAGATGTATAACCATTAACCAGTATATACTCTAAGACAGGATATTGGAATATTAAAAGAACTGTTGATATTGTAAAAAAATATGTAAAAACGAGTTAATTATTATTATAGACGAATGTTGATTCATTGAACATCGCACGTTTTGTGTGTCCTTCTGTCTTGATTCCGTCAGGTTGGTATCCCTCGTTTTGCTGAGCACTGTCCACTGTCCACATTTCTTAATCCGGCCTTGGGATCTGTTACATTCCTTTTTTAATTGATATCATTAGTCATATAATATCTTTCTCCTAAACTACAACTTTTAATTGCTGCGTGCACAAATCACAATGCAATCAGGCCTAGGCTCCTTTCGGATATCTAATGGAACATTAATTCACTCAATATCCCCCAAATCACTGACATTCGTACTTAGGCTACTCCAGATTCCAGAATCTCAAAACTGACTTATTTAGCCGTGGTATTTCCGGGAGCGCTGCTGAGTAGCCTACCTTGAAGATGTGGTATAAAAAATTTCCTAAATAATAATAACAAAATACATGTACTATGCGCCATAAAACCAGGCTCAGTGTCCAGAAAAGCGAAGTTGTAGGTACCAGCTTAGGCCTATAATTATTCAGACCGCGCGTAGGTCTAATGGGCCCTTACTGCTTCAGAATAAGCAAAGTAGATTAGCTGAAAACAGCTTGAACCTTTCTTCCCAGTTGAATGCGGCGCCTCTGGCGAATGTAATCTGTGCTGCATTCTTTTTAAAGGCACTCAGATGGCGCCACCTTGTGAATCAAAGCAGCGCTAATTTGAAGCTACCGTCATCTGGCGAACAAATACTATGAACTAACATGCTGTGGGTCTGGCCCGAAATGAACGGTCTGCAGTCTGCACTGTGCACTGAGTATTTTTAAATATCGACTAGCCACATGGATTTCTTTACAGTGGCAGCTGCAGTGGTCGTTGTAGAGTGTAGTAGTAATAGCATTTGTAAGCCTACTGTAACAGTACTGTTAGAATATGCACTGCGAAGGTACACCATACAAAATATTAATTTGATGATTTAAAAAAATTATTTAATAAACCTAAATTGCCATTCGACGTGTTGGTAAAATGTAAAAATAAATAGGACAGCAAGAGTGCGACAGTTACGAACTCGTCCCCGGGAGGGGGGGGGTGAATGCAGAATATCCTAGTGACGTATTTGGTAACAAAAGTCGTTGTGTCGTTCGAGAAACGGCAATAGCATACAAGCAGCTGTAGCAGTAGCCTTACTCCTACTGCATATCTAGGAGTTCCTGTCAACATGCCAATGACATTTGATGTGTAACCCATTATTGGTTTTATATAATGGTCTTGCATGAGATTATTGGTCCATTGTGGGTCATATAAGCCTAGCATTAATCATTATGTCTGCACATAATTGCAAACGGGTTAGTGGCGATTGTTGTAGGCTAACCATGGGCGATTATTGTTCTATTCTTTCAACCAATCACTATGCATGTTCTAAATCTTAAGAAATCTTTTTGCCACTACCGCTACTAAACCTACTATAGTACCACTTCTTCCACTGTTAACTATTCCTACTCCTATACTACAAAAACTAATAAGCTTACCAGTGTCCAGTATTCTACTGGTATACCATCACCTCAACTAATATAACTGCTACAGTACTACAACAACCACAATCACACTACAAGCACAGTACAACAACAGCAACAGCAGCAACACCAACAACTACCACTTCTACTATTGCAACTACTGCTGCTGCTACTGCTGCTGCTGCTACTACTATTACTACTACTACTACTGCTGCTACTACTACTACTACTACTACTACTACTACTACTACTACTACTACTACTACTACTACTACTACTACTACTACTACTACTACTACTACTACTACTACTACTACTACTACTACTACTACTACTACTACTACTACTATTACTACTACTACTTGTATTACTATTATTATTGCTGCGACCTCTGCTACTACTTTAGCTGACATAAATTGTGGTATTATATGCTGATCAGTATATAGCTGTAGTCTGTCACTTTTTTTTTTTTTTTTTTTGAAATCGGTTTATTCCACTTCAACTCTGGTTACACAATCATGAATGACTAAGTACAGTACAAATGCAATTAGGAGCCAGTAAAAGCTAGTAGCTTATACTATCCTGACCCCTCTTTCCAATTAATAATCATGAATGATTTCATAAGATACGTATAACTTAACTAGAACTTAATTAAGAAAGCAACAGTGATGAACATAATAATTCCTCTTGGAATGAATTATAATAATGCTAATACTTATACTATTATCCAAATTATTTATACTAAAAATAATAAAGTAATTATAATAATAACAATAACACTTGTATTAATAATAAAATAATAATACAATAATAATAAAATATAAAATAAAAATAATAATAATGACAATATAATAATATTATTAGAAACAGCAACAAAATAATGACAGCGGAACTGCATGTCATCACCATAAGCACCTATGACAGGGTGCATTAACAACAGTGTCAGTCTAGTAAAGAGTACTTCGGAAATTAGCATCAGAGTCTTCAGAGATGCATAAGTCGATTATACAATTCCAGTTTGCTGTCTACATAATTATATCCAACAACCCACATAATGGTAAAATAAATGATCAACGAAATGAAATAATAATAAAATGAAATAATAATAATAATAATAATAACACCACGAGCTATATCAACATCAATGGCAACAACAGTAACACTGACACTGTTATTATATCATCATTAAATTGCAACAAAAGCAACTTTTAGCATAAAATAATACATTCTTTGAAAAGCAAATTATCTTGTCTGGGCAAAATGAACATTATTCGACAGAGTATGCACAGACACTGCTCGAAATAGCCACTGGTGGTAAAAGAGAAATTCAATCAAAAATCTAGGTCAACATTTCCTGCCTACACATAGCAGTGGCTTTATCCGGTAGAATTATATCTCAGCAGTAGGAATCTTTTTATCTTGGATCTAAACACAAAAATACTGTTTTCATTTGAGATTTCCATGGGTAGGGAGTTCCATAGTCGGGGTCCGGTTGCTTTCAAACAATTGTAGCGGCATGTGGTACGGGCAAAAGGCACAGCATATTTATTGGAGCTACGAGTATTAAAGGTGTGTGTGTTGGATACCAGTGTGAAGTAGTCATTAAACAACGAAGGGAGAATTTTTTGTTTAGATTTATACATAAATAACATAATTTTGGCATAACATAGGTCATGAACTTTCAGGATTCCCAGTTGGGGAATAGTGCATAAATATGTCTGAAGCGTGATGAGAAGCCAAAGCCTTCGATCGTGAAGTAGTATGATGGTGGAAATGATTGCGTGGCGAGCGAATGGTAAACTTGCATTGGTTGGTTCTTCGATGACGAACAATGACCGCCATTATAGTAATTACTTTGCAATATATCGTTACACTGCGAAACCCAGCCTCAACCTCAAGAGCCTCAACCTCATCGTCGTCGACGCAAATCGAACCCACGACCGGAAGGAAGTCGTTTCGACGCTGGTTCCATGCAGCCATTGATATCGGAGAGCCTGGCAAAGAAAAGAGTCGGAAGGAATTATCTGGCGTCGCTAGGTGTCGCCAGAATATGATATTTGTGATGGAGGAGGCGGAACAATTATGTTGGCGGAACGATTATTACGCTGGACCGATTCTGACGTCGGCACTTAAATGTAACGACACCAAAGATAAGAGGAAAGGACGCGAAGGAGAAGTGGAGGGTAATGGAGCGTTGAAAGGAGTGGGTAATTTCGCTCTTGGCACCGGATGCGAAGAGCCTAGCCATAGAAGGCGCCTACGGCACGTTGTCCAGGTGCCATGGCATCACAGAGGTCGAGGTGACGCTAGGCTATATCGTCAACGAAACGGCACTTTTAATCATCGCAGACATATTTATGCACTTCACAATATCATGCTACTTCAAAAGCATCGACTGGCTGACTGACTGACTTGACTGACTGACTGACTGACTGGCTGAGTGACTGACTGACTGACTGACTGACTGACTGACTGACTGACTGACTGACTGGGTTTGGCTCTCGCACCATCTAAAAGAACAGACAAGCGAAGTAAATGACCAAATGAAAAGAAGAACAAATCAGAGGTCAAAAGGTCAGATTATCGACAGAAACGATCGTTGGCTTAATCCGAAAATGAGCAGAGAATTAAAAAAACAATGAATCGTCAGAAGATCGCCAATGAATTAACCATGCAAAAACTGGAGACATCATATGACCAAACGCAAAATATTTAGCCATGGCCGCCATGTTTCCGTATCATTGTCTTTCCACTTGTTTATCTTGCAAGCTATTTTGTTCACCAATATATATATATATATATGTATATGCATATATACATATATATATATATACATATATCTGTTCCTCTCTTCCTACTTCTTTCTTGCTGTCTGTCTCCTTGTCTGTCTCTGTCTACCTGACTGTCTCTGTTTCGCTGATAGGCTGTCTTCCTGTATCTTTGGTTGTCTGACTGTTCGTCTATAAATCTGCTCGCCTGATCGTTTCTTGGCGTTGGGCTCATTTTGGGCGGTTCCGCTTTGACCGGTCGGTCGTCATGGCGACACGAGTCAATCCATCGATTTTTGGCGACGACTTTAATGGCCGACCGGATGTTCGTGAAGCGGAAGTAATGGATCGGATGGTGTCAGCAGCGACATCACGGGAACAAACCCACGACCAACCAATCCTCATGCAGCCGAACTATACTTATATACCTCCACTCCTCTCGTCTTTGTATCCCCGCTCTCTCACTCTGTCTGTCTGTCTCTCGTGTCTCTGTGTGCCTGTCTGTCTCTGTCTGTCTTTCTCTGTCACTGTCTTTTTATGACTCAGACTCCAACCATAACTTCACTCCTTATACAAACTATAATTATAGTTTCATTTGAATAATCTGAGTATTCTATTCTATTATGTGTGGATATGATTCTCTCTCTCTCTCTCTCTCTCTCTCTCTCTCTCTCTCTGTGTGTGTGTGTGTCTCTGTGTGTCTCTCTCTCTTTATGCGTCTCTCTGTCTCTGTCTCTCCTCCCCCCCCCTCTCTCTCTCTCTCTCTCTGCATATCTCTGTCTGTCTGCCTTTCTGTCTGTCTGTCTTCATTCAAAAGGTCTTTCCTCGCAAAACATGCGCTTTGTTCACTCGTCCACTCATCTATCACCCATTCACTTTCTCCTAAATAAAAATTTAGAAAAAATCTTTCCATCATTCAGTCGTCATTCATTCCCTCCATGGACTGTTCGCTTCACTGTGAAACCGTGTCCTCGGTGGATACAAGGGCGCTTCCCCTGAAACACAGAAATCATACTGATCGGGGATCTCCACTCTGCATTCGGTCACTGATGGGTATACAGCCGTGATATATATTTCTATATAAGGACATTGAAAATTAATGAACAAGTCATTTACGAACAGTTGCTCACTGACATTGATGTTTTGTCGTTTGCTCATAATTATGATCTTCTGAACTTTAGGACGTGGACATAAATAGAAATGCAGTTGTATTGTATTGTATTGTATTGTATTGCATTGTATTGTATTTTTTTCATTCCCTTCTTTTCCCACTGTTATTCATCTTCATATACACGCTCAGATCAACGCTATAATTATAGCAGGGTTTTTATCTGTCTCTGCCTCTTTCTGTCTGTCTCGCCGTCTCTGTCTGTCTGTCTCGCCGTCTCTCCTTCTCACTCCCGTGCACCAATGCAATCACGAAATCGCCTGATCTCTAAACAAGACTCCTACGTCCGTCTCAAAATCTAGAGTAGATTCAGAGGAAGTGAGAGGAAAGAAATCATGGAATGGGAATCTGCAAGGAACAGAGCGATGAAAATATGCGAAGAACGTCAGGGGAAGATGTGCGGAGGAGTAAGAATAAGAGGATGAGGATGAATAGATCGACAGGAGAAGGAGGATTTGAACGAAGGATGGAGAGAAGGAGGAGAAATTGGAGTAGAAGGACGACGAAAACGATGAGTAGGAGAAGGAGGAGAAGGAGGAGAATGAAGCGGAGGATGGCAGGAGATGGATAGCAAGTGGATCGAAAGAAAGAAGGCGAGAAAGAAGAGGCGGTGGAAGTATATATGGTAGGTGGAGCAGAAGGAGAAGGTAAAGGTGAGAAAGAGAACGTGGAAGGGAAGGAGGAGGAGGAGGAGGAGGAGGAGGAGGAGGAGGAGGAGGAGGAGGAGGAAGTTGACGATCACAATAATTATGGAGTTCAGTGAAGCGTCTCGATAAAAAATATGAGGAAGAAGAAGAATAAGTTGAGGATGATTGGATGAGAAGAGAGTGAGGTGAGAATGCAGTGCGTTGTATTGGTCCAGTCTTTCATCCGAAGTGGAAAGAGGATCGAGAAGCAGGATGAGGAAGAGGAGAAGAAGAAGGGAGACTATAGTAGGAGGAGGAGAAGGAGGAGGAGGAGAAGGAGGAGGAGGAGGAGGAGGAGGAGTAGACACAGTATAAAAGCAAGATGATGAGGAGTAAGACTATAGAAAAAGAACAGTGGAGTAAAAAGATTCAGAGCATGCAGAAGGAGTAAGAGAAAGAGTAGGAAAAGGAGGAGGAGGAGGAGGAGGAGGAGGAGGAGGAAGAGGAGGAGGAGACACGGAGGCATGGAGGAAGAGCCAAATGAAACGAAGAAGGAGAGCGAGCGGGTAATTGATTCGGTCGGTAATTTTCGTCGTCGTCCGTCGTTCTTCGGTGGAGGGGGTGGGTTGATGGGTGGGTTGGTGGGCTGGTGGGTGGGTGGGGGGTGGACTGGTGGGTGGGTAGATGGGTGGGTGGGTGAGATGCGATGACGAATCACTGGCCACAAAAGCGACCGACGGAAAATTTATGCAAATCGTCTCCGCGAAATCATAACATTTAAAGCGATACGGCGCTCCATTCATATTCCGATGTTATTGATCGGAACGGCGCCCCATCAAAAGTTGCCAGTCACGAACGACGCAGAGTCGCACAAAGAAGAACGGCCTTCTTCCATAGAGAAGGAAATTTTTTCCACTGATTGTCGACGGTAAATGCGTCGTCGGTCAATGCGATCGGCGACCGACCGACCGACCGACCGACCGCTTGATGGCTGCAGGGCCATCGGTCGTGCATCGGGAATGAAGGCAGGGGAGGGATCGGGGGAGAGATGGGGGAGTGGGAGATGGAGAGATTGGGAACTGATGGGGAGATTGGGAACTGATGGGGAGATTGGGAACTGATGGGGAGATTGGGAACTGATGGGGAGATTGGGAACTGATGGGGAGATTGGGAACTGATGGGGAGATTGGGAAATGGAGGATGCATGGTGACTGACTGAGGTGGGAAGGTGGGCAACTCGAGATGTGTGTGGAGAGATTCTGAAATGAGTCGAGTAATAAAATTATGGAGATTCAGCTCATAATAATATGAGGATTTTGAGGAATGGGTAATTGCATGGGTGAGGAAAATGTGGAATTGGGGGAGATTTAAAAATAGGGAGTTAGGGATGTGGAAATGATAGGAGAATGGGAAATGATTAAGTAGGAATGGAAAGACAATGACATTGAGAGTTACGGAGGATGTTCACATGAGGAGTTTCTGTGATGAGGCGATTCACAAGAGTATACATGTATATTTATATGATGAAGAGTGAGAGACGGAAAAGGAACATATGAAGACCCGATAAGCGATAACCTGTTGTAATTTGAACCCAATAAAAACATTCGCTCATATTTAATCGTTGAGGCAAATTATAAAATAAGAAGAGGGTAAAGGGAGGGAAATATCAGGGAAGAAGAGGACAGAAAAAAACGTGAGGTTTATTGTCTTGAAAGACAATAGAAGACGATTCAATGGAATGAACTTATAATAAACAAAGATTGAGAATGAAGGAAAGTAGGAAGAACGACTGAGAAAGAGAGGGATGAACAGAGGAACTAGAAGTAAGGGAGGAGTTAGACCGACAGATTCGAAAGAGACACAGACAGACAGACAGACAGACAGACAGACAGACAGACAGATAGACAAAAACAGACAGAGATTGAGACAGAGTGCGGCGGTGCGACAGGGAACAGAGACAGTCAGAAATAGACAGAAAGACAGCAACAGACAGGGAGCCAGATAGACGAGACAGACAGACAGAGACAGACAGACAGACAGACAGACAGAGCATGAAACATCAGCGACGCATTCTTTTAAAATATCTCCTAAGTCTTAAATTAATTCGGTTCTGAATGGAATCTACGGCGACAAAGCACAATTACGCTCCGATCTCCCGGATGCCCCATAATGCATCGGGCTTCCGGTCGGCATCGGATAGCAACGGCTTCGAACGCAATTCAATTGATTACCTGAGGCGGGCGCTATATAATTTTTATGCCACGGTGCACCGCATTCATCTCGCCCTCCGCCGCCGCCAACCGAACCCGGAAGTGGACTGCATCACGTCGACGACGACGACGCCGACAACAACGACGAATTTATATAGCGCACTGTTATATCGAAACATACTTTCGTTGCGGATGAAACGAACCAAAGGAGCAAGCGAGGGAGGAGCATGGAAAGAGGAGCGTGGAAAGAGTGAAGGGATGGGAAAAGGATAAGAATGGATTGAGACAGAAAGACGCGGAGGGACGGAGGTGAGAGAGAGAGAGAGAGATAGAGAGAGAGAGAGAGAGAGAGAGAGAGAGAGAGAGAGAGAGAGAGAGAGAGAGAGAGAGAGAGAGAGAGAGAGAGAGGGAGAGAGAGAGAGAGAGACAGAGAGAGAGAGAGAGAGAGAGAGAGAGAGAGAGAGAGAGAGAGAGAGAGAGAGAGAGAGAGAGAGAGAAAGAGAGAAAGAGAGAAAGAGAGAAAGAGAGAAAGAGAGAAAGAGAGAAAGAGAGAAAGAGAGAAAGAGAGAGAGGGACGGACGGAGTCAAGAAGGGACACGCGATGGGATACTGGAGCTGCCATGGGTGACGGACAGACGTGCACAGATGGTGGCTGATGTGGAAAGAGATGCTTGAAGTTGGAAATCAGGAATGACGAAGTATAGCTTCTGTTCCTAGCTAATTCACTGTTGTTAAGGGCAAAACGAACGTTCGAAGAAGTTAGTAAAATCCGTTAAAAGACGACGAACTGGAGACTATGATGGGAGATTGTATGATGGGAGATTGTATGCTGGGAGATTGTATGATGGGAGATTGTATGATGGAAGATTGTATGATGGGAGATTGTATGATGGGAGATTGTATGATGGAAGATTGTATGATGGGAGATTGTATGATGGAAGATTGTATGATGGGAGATTGCATGATGGGAGATTGTATGATGGGAGATTGTATGCTGGGAGATTGTATGATGGGAGATTGTATGATGGAAGATTGTATGATGGGAGATTGTATGATGGGAGATTGTATGATGGAAGATTGTATGATGAGAGATTGTATGATGGAAGATTGTATGATGGGAGATTGTATGATGGGAGATTGCATGATGGAAGATTGTATGATGGGAGATTGTATGATGGGAGATTGTATGATAGGAGATTGTATGATGGAAGATTGTATGATGGGAGATTGTATGATGGGAGATTGTATGCTGGGAGATTGTATGATGGGAGATTGTATGATGGAAGATTGTATGATGGGAGATTGTATGATGGGAGATTGTATGATGGAAGATTGTATGATGAGAGATTGTATGATGGAAGATTGTATGATGGGAGATTGTATGATGGGAGATTGCATGATGGAAGATTGTATGATGGGAGATTGTATGATGGGAGATTGTATGATAGGAGATTGTATGATGGAAGATTGTATGATGGGAGATTGTATGATGGGAGATTGTATGATGGAAGATTGTATGATGAGAGATTGTATGATGGAAGATTGTATGATGGGAGATTGTATGATGGAAGATTGTATGATGGGAGATTGTATGATGGGAGATTGCATGATGGAAGATTGTATGATGGGAGATTGTATGATGGGAGATTGTATGATAGGAGATTGTATGATGGAAGATTGTATGATGGGAGATTGTATGATGGGAGATTGTATGCTGGGAGATTGTATGATGGGAGATTGTATGATGGAAGATTGTATGATGGGAGATTGTATGATGGGAGATTGTATGATGGAAGATTGTATGATGAGATTGTATGATGGAAGATTGTATGATGGGAGATTGTATGATGGGAGATTGCATGATGGAAGATTGTATGATGGGAGATTGTATGATGGGAGATTGTATGATAGGAGATTGTATGATGGAAGATTGTATGATGGGAGATTGTATAATGGGAGATTGTATGATGGAAGATTGTATGATGGGAGATTGTATGATGAAAGATTGCATGATGGGAGACTGTATGATGGGAGATTGTATGATGGGAGATTGCATGATGGGAGATTGTATGATGGGAGATTGTATGATGGGAGATTGTATGATGGGAGATTGTATGATGGGAGATTGTATGATGGGAGATTGTATGATAGGAGATTGTATGATGGAAGATTGTATGATGGGAGATTGTATGATGGGAGATTGTATAATGGGAGATTGTATGATGGGAGATTGTATAATGGGAGATTGTATGATGGGAGATTGTATGATGGGAGATTGCATGATGGGAGATTGTGTGATGGGAGATTGTATGATGGGAGATTGTATGATGGGAGATTGTATGATGGAAGATTGTATGATGAGAGATTGTATGATGGAAGATTGTATGATGGGAGATTGTATGATGGAAGATTGTATGATGGGAGATTGTATGATGGGAGATTGCATGATGGAAGATTGTATGATGGGAGATTGTATGATGGGAGATTGTATGATAGGAGATTGTATGATGGGAGATTGCATGATGGGAGATTGTGTGATGGGAGATTGCATGATGGAAGATTGTATGATGGGAGATTGTATGATGGGAGATTGCATGATGGAAGATTGTATGATGGGAGATTGTATGATGGGAGATTGCATGATGGAAGATTGTATGATGGGAGATTGTATGATGGGAGATTGTATGATGGAAGATTGTATGATGGGAGATTGTATGATGGGAGATTGCATGATGGAAGATTGTGTGATGGGAGATTGTATGATGGGAGATTGCATGATGGGAGAGAGACTGGAGTGATGACCCAAACACTGTGGCGACATCTATCGAATGCAAATGGAAATCATGTATACGATGGGAAGTGCGTGTGTGCCTGTGACACGAAACGGAGTATCCCCCCCGAAAGCTATCCGGGGGGATGAATAAATCTATCCCCCCGGATGGAATTAACCGGTCTATACTATCCGAGGGGATAAACCATTCTATCCTCTTTTTTGAAAAAGGCGCATAATAATTTTTTTTATGCTGTAATCAAAATTTAAAGTGACTCTAATTGTTTTAAGTGTCCTAAGCAATGTTCAGATGAAGGCAACTCGAATTTATTTAGTGACTCTGTGTGTTTTTAAGCGTTTTAAATGTTTTAAATGCTCTAAAACATGGCTAAAAACTTATTTAGTAGGAATAAACATACCTGCTAGTGTCATTGTTCAAAACAAAGCAGATGAAAATTAATTTGTAGCACAAAATACACGCGGAAGCGGTTTTTTCGACTTTTTTAATATGGGGGGGATACAATTAATACGGGGGATACTCTATTTCGTGACATGCCTGCAGCCAACGACGACTCTTCCAGTTTAGGGCAATTCCACGGAAAATGGACATAGAAGTCCAAACAATTTTGGGGGAATTTTGTTAATATAAAGGTATCATTTTAAAGCTAAGAGACCCTAGTGTTCAAAATAATAATTAGAATCAATAATCTTTGGTGAGATGACCGTCAGCCAGCTTACATTTGATGTCGACATGGTCTGCGCAATTCTGTTACAGAAATATTAAAAGGTTTGTTTTTTAAGTAATGGCAACAATTGGTTGATTTTATCAAACAAGCTACATCAGTTGGATGGAAGTTCCACTTGGTAAGTATTTTCAAGTAAAATTTTGAACAATTAATAACAGTTCATTTTTTTGACTTCAGAAGTTTGGGGTGTACTTTTCAATGTTACGTCAGTGACAAAAAATTAAGACTTTTTAGAATATAACCAAAAGTAGCAAAGCAAAAATTCTGAAAATTTTTAAACTTCTGATGCAACATATTAGCAATACAACTAAATAGTTGAAATTTTGTTTTAATTTAAGAAAAATGTTTAAACTGTGTCACTGACGTAACATTCATGTTGTCCCTCACGTAACAATATACGTCATTGATAGCAAGAAACTTGTTTAAATTCGGTATATAGTAGTAAAAATGCACTTATAAATCTAGTAATTGACATCCTAGCTTCGATTTGAAGTTAGCCCTCATTATAATCATCATCATCCTCCCCTCCTCCTCCTCCTCCTCCTCATCATTATCAGCAATTTTTCATCATCACAGTAAACCAAACTAGTGATTTGCTTTTGCACACAGGGTGAGACACGCCACAAAAAACTGGGACTGAGCTAACATGAATGCGTCACATGAAGAAGTAGCTAAAGTAAGGTGGCCATCATGCAGAAGAATGCTGAGTAGCAACAATAATGGCAACTAGTGGGACAAAAACAGAAAGAAATCTACAAAATGTACAATGCACAGCCTGTGTCAACATTATGGTTAAAATGTCGTCACCCCAACTGAATCAGATCATGCAGCAACTTCAAGAGTTTCTTATCTGCTCAGTAATATATAGGAAAAGCAGTTATTCGACAAAAGAAAATCTTTTAAAAGTACTCCAAAGAAAGTTGCTCTCATGAACTTCTTAACAACAAACTTTGGCAAAGCATTGCAGATAAAAAGTACATAAAGATGTATAGGTTAATGGACAGAAAGTGATATTGTTTCACATGAGCTGCTGGGAAAGAAGAACTATGCAATATTTATAAAGATGAATGGCACATGTGATAGTGTATAAAATAAAACATTGATGATGACACTAATGGGGGCATACGTTCGAGATCAAAAGTCTGCAGTCAATGATTGGAACATGAAAATTTGCTTCATTGAGTCCAAAACATGTTGTTTCAGTGAGTGTAAAAGATCATAATGTATGTTGCTTCAAGCGTCGGGTTGATTTGAAAAAGTTGCCTTCTACACTACCAGACAGCAATCGAGCTACCGATTCAGGCAGTCCATGAGCTGCTATCTTGGAGTGCCAACTTATGGAAATGCAAAGGCATTTGTGAATCTGAAGTCAATAATGGTAAACAGAAGGGCTTCTTCACTCTCAGTGAACACATTGCAGTATCCAACAACACTGGATAATTTTTAAAGCATTCCTGCATACTTGTGAACCATGACTAGTAAATTTAATGCAATTAATGTTTGTCTTTTCAGAAGCGTTACGTCAGTGACATTTCAATGTTACGTCAGTGACATTTAGGCACCATTGAAATAAATACATAAATGACAGATGGATAAAAAATTTAACTTTCTATGTATGCCACAACCTGTACTAATAATTTTAAAAACATTAATAAAATTTTTGCAGTCATATTTCAGAAGATTGTGATGCGAACTTGAGTTACAATAATTTTGATGTCAGAATGTGTTACGTCAGTGACGATGCACAAAAACTGTTTTTAAAAATACCCATAAATATTTCCTGCCAAGTCTTTTTGGCTTTTAAGAAGGATTATATAGTTAAATAATTTGGCATAAATTTTTTGGCAAAGCAGTGATATCATAGTGTGCTAGAATTAAAAACGTTGCCAAATTTTTCTCTGAATGTTACGTCAGTGACGGTGGAATTGCCCTTTACTGTGCATCCGGGCTGTTTTAAAGGAATTTTTAGAACTGCAGAACTCCTTCTTTTCTTTCCATCCTCCATGGTAAATTACCTCCAATAGGACGACACTGACCTTTTTTTTACTAGTTTCAACTGCACGGAAGTTCTTTTACAACTGCACATATCCTTCTAGAACGGCACATTTTGTGTACAACTGCATGCTAAAAAAGGCCTGTGTGAATTGTTTGCTTACTTGTGTAATATTTTTGTTCCTAATGACACTTAACATCAAACAGGCCAGCGCATAGAGCGCCGCTGAGTAGGTTTCTTGAAGAGGCGCTATATAAATTCCAGGAATGAATGAATGAATGTTTGAATCAACCACAGAAAACGAATTAAAGGAACATTCATCCATCCACCATCCATCCATCCATCCAGCCAGCCAGCCAGCTAGCCAGTTAGCCAGTTAGTCAGCCAACCAGCCAGCCAACCGTCCATCCGTCCATCTATCCATCCATCCAGGGCTTAAAGTGTGCCTGGACGGTCATGGACGGCGTCCATGCACTTGTTTTGAAATCTGAACGCCGTCCAGCCACTTATTGGCGAGCACACATGGAAAAGTAAGGGGCGTCCAGGCACTTCTTTTGGAGAGGTAATCGGCGTCCAGGCACTTATTTTTCAACACTTTAGGCACTGCATCCATCCATCCATCCATCCATCCATCCATCCACCCACCCACCCACCCATCCATCTATAAGAACCATCCATCCATCCATCCATTCTTGAAGAGGCGCTATACAAATGTATACATTCATTCATTCCCGGAATGAATGAATGAACGATGTTTGAATCAACCACAGAAAACGAATTAAAGGAACATCCATCCATCCGTCATCCATCCGCCATCCATCCAACCAGCCAGCCGGCCAACCGTCCATCCATCCAGCCAACCATCAACCAGCCGGTCATCCCTCCATCCCTCCATCCATCCATCCATCCATCTATCCATCCATCCATCCATCTATCCATCCATCCATCCATCCATCCATCCATCTTCCTTTCCCAGTGTTTCAAATGCGTGCATACATACATACATGTATACATAGTTCTATGGCTCTGATGATTGATGAGAATCGTTGACGTCGGCTATACATAACCAGCATATATATACACACGTTTCAATACTGACACTGCAGCAGCAACAACAGCAGGTGCACGTGTAGATAGATAGATGTGACTGACATATAATATTCGAAGACAGGTGTAAGCTATATGCATGCGATTTAATTGCCTCTAAATAAATGTAATTATTCATCGCTCACACGCATTTGCATGACTATATATGCATAAATATATATGTAAACTTGTTACATTATATAGATCTATACAGGCCCGCCGAGAGGGGGGGACAGAGGGGGCAAATGCCCAGGGGCCCGGCGACTTTCAGGGGGCCCGGAGGGCCCGGGATGCACTGATTAGAATATTTCTTTATTTTTTATGTTGATTACGGACGGCGAATCCAGACTTTACCTATACAAAATGTAGAGTCTATGATTTAAACCGTTTTAAATATGGCTTAATATCACTGTCACATAGCTACAACTGTTAAGGTTTCAGATAACTTACCATTACCTTGTTCGTCAGCTTTTGGCCAAAGAACGTGCCCACTGAAGTCTCAAAAGACTCTTCTGCTAAATAATTAGGATAAGCGTTTTCCTATTTCAATCATTAAGTAAACAAATCTAAAAGGTAAATTTCTTTCGTTACGATGGAATATAAACACAAATCTGGAGCACAAAAACGACAAGAAATAGATAATAGAAAAGGCACAAGCTGGTAGTCGTAGCCTACTTGATTTCAATTAGATCTAGGGCTCAAAAGAAGACAACATATCAGAGCCTATAATAGGCATATACCGTATACATCGGTTGATTCTAGTGAATTAGACATGACTGATGATCATAACCGAATGGACGAAAATGAAATCTGCATTGTGGTGTCAGTATCGTAATTCCAAAAGATGACATAATAAATAAGACTTAGGCTACATGTATGAAAATGCTGAAATAATATAAGCTGCAAAAGGCTTGGTTTAGGCCTAATGTTGGCATTGCTACCAGGGCCAGTGCCTACACAAACGATTGAGACCTATTAACTAGGCCTACTAGTCTACTACTGCCTATAGGCATATAAGAAACGGTTCTTCAAGGCATCCGGAAATTTCCTGGTGATGAAGAAAGAGTATTTCCGAGGTGCATTTTTAAGGTTCGCAGACAAAAATTGAGACTATAATTATCAAGATATCATAAACGATTTTCTTGCAGTTAAATCCAGAATGATTGCTTGTTGACTACCATGCAACTTGAAAATTAAATTCTTAACATAAAGAGCTAATTAAAACCATAAATGTATGCGTTATCGTACATTCGTATAGATCTACCCCCAAAAAATTATTTCTATTTTCTCTCTCTTAAATTTGCTCCAAAATTCTAAATTATAGTCTATAGGGCCCGTGACTGCTCTGCCCAGGGGCCCGTAATTTCTGTCGGCGGGCCTGGATCTATAGCATGCAAGTTCACGCACGCACACACACACACATACGCAGGCATGCACACGCTCACGCACACATATATATATGTAATATTATGTATGTATACGCAATACCTATATATATAAATATATATTATATATATATTATATATATAATATATATATATAAATATATTATATATATATTATATATATAGGTATTGTGTTTCGATTGGCTGTAAGCACCATGGCGTGTGGAACACCGTTTATCCATTATTGGCAGAATGGAAGCGTCTCTCATCCTTGGGGCTTGAGTCTATTAGTCGGACTATACATGCACTTCATAGCTCTCATGCCTATCGGTGTATATATATATATATATATATATAGTCATATATATATATTTAGTGGTTTACGTATATATATATATATATATATATATATATATATATATATATATATATATATATATATATATATATATATATGTGTGTGTGTAACTGCTATCCAAGAGGAGACAAAAAAGAATAATATATTGGGTTTTTCCATCTTTTCTTCCATAAAAAATTATATCTCTTAATGACTAGTACGGTTTACAACCTTCAACCCCGACGTCATAATTTCCGGCCCCCGCAAAAGGACAACATAAATTTTATTTCTAGAGTCCTCTATATGCAAGAGCACTAACAATCATTAAATCATTGAATCTCATTACCAATGATCTATTTATAGAAAGACGCCTTAATTTCATGTTTGTATCTCTTAACGTCACTATATGTACCAGGCTGCGATGCGTCAACCTGCACTTTTTCATGAATTAAACGAATTATATATATATATATATTAGGGTGTCCCACGATTGCACAGGAAAAATATTTTTCTTGAAACTTGAAATGCAGTCCCTCCAAAAAGTTTCCTTATGGTCCTATGATAGTACCTGCCAAATTTCTGGACATTTTGAAAATATTTAGAGGCCGCTCAAAGCTCACATATAATATGTGTAAGTTGTCACAAATTATACGTGCGACATATAGGCCTATGAGTTTGAAATTTTCGGAGGTCCACACTTTGATCCCACTAGCGTGCTTATGTATTGCTTAATAACCTTATATTGCTCTGAAATACTAAAATCTACAAATATGCAACCTTATTGTATTTGCGAATGAGGTTTTTCAAGCATAAGGACGACAGTTAAGCTCTCGAGCAAACGAATGATGTAAATGTCGTGCACTAGGATTGCAGGTCGCTACCTCCACATGGCAATCATCAGTGGAGTAGAAATGAATAAGGTTAACAGATTGTCAGTCTGATTTTTCTCTAGTTGGTGGAAGTAGCCTACAAACATGTTGGTGTGCTAAAGTTGACCTCTGGACCAGGACAGGAATCAACGGTTGCAGTTTGAACCTTTTGAAGTCGTGAAAGTGTGATGCATTAGGCCTAATTATTGGCAAATGCTTTGAGACAACGGCTTTCAATAACTGCATATTAAATAGAGTTTGCAATGCCTTGCACCCTTCTACATCAGCCATCAGTCGTAACATCTTGTTAACATCACAGAAATCTTTTAAGTCCAGTTGCCTGGTGCATTCTTTGTGTCCTTGGTAAAAATTTGTCCATCAATGGTCTGTAATTAAGCTCTGCAAGCCATTTAAAGATGAATGCTCCAATCTGGTTCACCATCAACCAAACCCTCGACCAATGCTACTGCAGTCTGCATCTAACAAATCATAAGAATTCATTACTGAACAGCTTTAGCGTGGCCATACTCGAAATATGACTATCAAGAATTTTCAAAACTCTTGGTATTCATGGTTGGATTGAACAATTCGGTAGCATTTCGCAAGCCTGTTGCCATCACAGAGCAAGTTGGATGGGTAAGGCAATATAGATCTAATTGCTTTATGATGGAAACGAATCACATATACAGTTGACGACCGTGAATTACAGGGCATCCAACCCAAACAAGTCTCAGATTTGTGATTGACATCTACAGTCAGGCGGTGTTCTCATGTAGAGTCACTGCTCTCTTTGAATTAATCCATAGCTTTATAATTCTGGCAATGCTGCTCTAGATGACAAGTCTGAAAATGATGCAACATCATTCTTGGTATACCAGCACCTAAGATATAAGAGATAGCAATTCTCTCTGTTCTTTCAGTGAGTTCTCATTAATGTGGAATAACGGGGTTATCTCTTCCTAAAAGTTTTTCCCAAACCATGCTGCGTTCAAATATAGTTTTCTCGATCTTTCGGTGAAAGAGTGGCGAGATGGCCAATCGTATAAGACCACGTGTGATTTTTCATAACGTTGGTCTGTGTAAATGACTGTGCTGAACAAACATGACGCAGCTTTGATACAGAATTTCAGCTCAACGATAACGAAGAACGTAGATCGGAGACAATTTCTCGTACAGGTTGTCGAAAAACACAGGCACATGTTTTCTAACCACAATTGTGACAATCTTGTTGACATGTGTAAATGTAGAACGTAGAACTGAAGAACAATTTGAGTGCAGTGATGTAGAATCAGCAGATCAGTATGAGAATAGTAAAAAAATAACGGTCCAGACGTTGATTTGTTGTGTAGCTGCATGGGGTGTGCAATTAAAACTTTACTGTGTGGTCCTAGGACAAATAGGGGTTGAACCTCACAGCCCCCTCAGAATTTCTTACTATGAAGCAGATGAAGGTATGGAGGAGCTAAAACCACGACTTGTTACATTATCAAGAGTTTGTAATGACTACTCCCAATGATTAGTTGTGTGTGCACTGATATTGTGTCCAAAGTTCAAAAATCTCAAATTTTTCTCGATTTTGCATTTTTTGAGCATAAGACTATGCCCAAAATATCCATTGTATCCAATAAAGTTAAATACCTGTTAATTCTACCATTCACGAGCTTTCCAAGGGTAGTAAATTTGTTATAATAGGATCAACGATTGGGATATAAAGGCATTTAGAAGTTGGACACATCAGGCGCAAATTATGCCAATATGGGTTAAATTTGGGCGGCTTGAGCCACCCCTAAATATTTTTTTAGTGTCATAAAACTTTACAGGTGTTATTATGGGACCATATGGAAACTTTTTAGGGGGACTGCATTTCAAGTTTCTAGAAAAATATTTGTTGGGACACCCTAATATATATATGCACATATACATATATATATATATGTATATGTGTGTGTTCCTTATTATGTTACACGCTTTATGTGCATGCAAGTATACTGCAAGGAGTATATACAGAGAACCACCTGCCAATTAAGGCACACCTCTCTGTCGTATATATATATATATGCTCGTATATATATGTATATATATATATATAGCCTCGAGGATGGCATTGGAAGTCTGGCCAGGATGCATGCATGGCTGGCTGGATTGCCGGATGGACAGATTGCCCTGGGTGGCTGGTTTTAATGGCTGGCTGGATGAACGACCTATAACTGGTTGAGTAGTTGGCAAAATGGCTGGATAGCTGTTTGACTGGATGGATGGCTTGTTGGCTGGATGACTGTATTTAGATAACTGGCTTGTTTGCTGGCTAGCTGGCTGGTTGGCCAGATGACTGGTTGGACGACTGGCTGGATTGCTGGACAGCTGGCTGGCTGACTGGCTGTAGATGACTGGCTACCGTCTGGTTGGTTGTCTGGACAGATGGCTGGTTGAGAGGATAACTGCATGGTAGGCTGGATGAGAGAATGCTATGAGTTGTTCCTATAAGACAGTAAAGCATACATAAGCATATGCATCATAGATGTGCAATTGTGCATAATATTATGTCTACAAATAAAAGTTATGCAGCCATAATATTATATCTTGATTATGATTCTAACGTACGACTTCTTTGGGGCAATTGTGACATATATTTCTTGCGGTCTCATTGTCAAGACCTGAAACTTCAAGACCAAGACATTTGGTTTCAAAATTCAAGATCATGACCTATACTTTTAACCTCAAGACCAAGACTTCAGACCACAGGACTGACCCCATGACCACGATTTCAAACCTCAAGGCCAACCCCAAGGCCAAGACTTCAAACCTGAAGACCAACCCCCAAGACCAAGACTTCGAACCTCAAGACAAACCCTAGGACCAAGACTTCGAACCTCAAGACCAACCCCCAAGACCAAGACTTTGAAAAATCAGTCATTATATAGGCATATAGGCTATACTATAATTACTAAACAAATCTCGAGTCGGATAAACCTAAATTTGTAAGATAACATTATTCGCTAATCGTATATTCCTGCGTAGCAACTCTTGGTAGAATCCTCTTTCCCCCCCGCCACCCTACCTCCACTTACAAGAGTCGCGTCAAAATATATGAGGATGATGAGAACTGAAAATAAGGAAATTCACCAACAAATTCTGTCGTTTTTCTTTGCGTCGCTTATATTTTTGCTCTGCATGCATGCAAGTCGAAACTGCAGAACACATGCACTGCACTGCTTGCCATGCGTGCGTTTGCTCTAGTTGTCTATACTGTAACGAAACAGTTTTTTACCCATACGTAACGATTATTACGATTCGTGAAACTTTGGTTGACTATATATAGAGCTTGCCATGCATTGTGTTTAAACAAGAGGTTCGACGAAACTGAAAGTAAATAGCAGAAAGTCCAAAGCTTCAAACGAAAACTGCATCGGTCAGTGCATGCATGGGTGCGTTCCTGATTTATAGATGATACATGCAGATTTGCCAGTTCAACGAATGCAAGAGTGCTTTAGGCCTATACATATACCTGTAGTCCTGTAATATAGGCCTACTACGATCTTAAAACGGCCTTGATTAACTATAGCTGTTCAAATTGACAATAATTGATTGTCAAACTGTCTCTGACCTCACAGCATGTCGATCTCATCGCTCTTCGGCAACGGGGAATTAGAATGTGCATGCACGGTCCCGGGAGCTCGCCTTTCTGTATCAGACTGCAGCGCCGATCGTTTTATATATTGTGGGTCCCGTCATCTGTAATGGGCTCCAATTAATGGCATTAGCCTTGCAATTGATGCTTATAAATATAGGCTGAACACCATGCATTTTGTAAGCAGTCAAAATTCTAATTTTTAAGCTGCAGTGTGCCATGGCAGCATGCATGCATGGCTGAAGACTATATACTCTGAGTATATGTCTCTTTAAAATGTACTATATATATATATATATGAATTCTCGGAATGAACGAATGAATGGATGCATTGACAGTCTAGTCGCCTTGGTCTTGGTCTTGAAAACCAAGACCTTTGGTCTCTAGGACCAAGAGTATTAAAACTCGAGCGCATTCGAGACCAAGAACTTTACAATGACTGCATGGTTTCTTGACAGTGCACACTGCAGTTACATTCTGGTGCTGTATACATAAAGTCAAGAGCTCTGGAATGCAAAGTAGTATAAATACAATTATACAAACACGGATATACAAACTACATAATTATGGCCCAACTTGAAGTTATATATAATCAATGTTTAAAAATAATTTTATTTATTATTTTATACAAACCAATATATTTCAACCCAACGAGAAATAAGCAACAAACTTCTTGCAATTCTAGATTATATCTATTCTATATGCATGGCTATACGGTATACATGTGCAAATACAGCTTACTGTAAACAGAAGGCACGTATATATATACAAAATACGAATTTTGCAACGCATTCGTATGACATATTATTTGAATTTGTATTGTTTTGGAAAAAGTATTTGTAATAAAAAATGTCAACCACACATATATATATACATATCTAATCCTATATATAATATTAGATACTATATAATACATATAATACATATATATATATATGATACATCTACATGGTTCCCACAATAGAGCATGCTGCAGTGTATATGGCCACGCAGATATATATAATAATATGCAGATATGTCCTATATTGTAGACATGTATAATATTGCATGCAGGTATAATAGAGAGAAACATATAAATGGAATCAATAGTGTTAGATATATTGAATAGGACACCTGCCTGCACATGTAGTCTGCAATTTCAATATAATATCATCTTCCTGCATGGTTATCGGACTATTTACGATGCTGGCCAGGTATACACGGAAATAGGGTGGGGTGGATATAGAAGGGATCGGGAGAAGGAGGAGGAGGAAGAGGAGGAGGAGGAAGAGGAGGAGGAGGAGGAATATTAAGATTATAAAGAAGAATTGCACATGTCCTGCAGTCGTGCAGTTCTATATCCACGGTTCGCCCATGGACTCAGCCGTGCCCTCACCCACCCAACCTCCATCCATCCATCCATCCATCTATCCATCCATCCATCCATCTATCCATACATCCATCCATCCATTCATTGTTTGCATGTGCACTTGTTACAGCGCCCCCTCAAGCTCCCCTACTCAGAGGCGCTCTCGACTACAGAGCGGACACTGCATCGGAGTTTCACGCCGAAGCGCTGCATGAGCAATTGCGAGTGAAGGACTTGCCCAAGGTCCATACGCGGCGACTTGAGGTGGATTCGAACCTGCAACCCTCCGGCTGCAAGGCAACGAACACACCCACTACACCACCGCGCCCCACAATTGTTGCTCTGCCTTGTTGTGAAATTCTGAGTTGTCCAACGGGGCATTGTCAAATGTCATTTTCTGCAGAACTTTGTATTTTACGTTTAAAAGTAAAACTCAAGAGTCCATTTATAGGTTCGTCAACGAACTATTCTCGACATCGTCCTTATAACGTCAGAACCACAATGGCTCAGCACAGATCATTTGCCTGCATTGGTACCTCACTGAGGAATGGACTATATCCCGCCCCCCCCATCAGTTCGCTCTGTCATCGTCACTGGTAGTCTTTCGTCATCTTTCGACTAAAAACCTGCCTCTGGTTTGCACGCACTGGGAGCGCTTCTGAAAGGTTTTGCTGCAAGAAGCGCTTTATAAGTGGTCAGATACAAACAATATTGTATTCTATTGTATTGTGCGGCACAATACAATACAATATTTTATTCTAATAATTCTATTGCATTTTATTGTATCGCGTATAATACAATACACCGAGAGAAAAGGCAGGTTTAGAGACGAGAAAAAGATGAAATATCACTTTCTGCCACAATACTTACGGTACATGATGACATTTTGCTTAAAACGCATTTAATTGAATTCCCCGAATATTCGTCGCCAGTATGAACAGCTACATCATTGTCCTTACCTCATGACGTGCGAGTTTCCTTTTTCGTCCGATGCCCGTCACACCTGACCGACGACGCTACCTCGATTGGTGACCTCTGACCCCGTGAACCGATCAATCTTGCACTGCGGCCTCTGGTAGCGACGCGTGCCATAAGCTAGGCCGCTGGGCACTTCCGCTGACAAAGCGGAAACGACCGCCATTAGTGGACCGTCATGCATTGCGCGGTCACGTGTCAGTACAGCGACGACGGCGACGGGAGCCACGTGCGGTGATTTACCAATGAAACAGACAGACACACACAACCAGACAGACAGATAGGCAGGCACACATAGACAGACTCAGAGACAGGCATGCGCATAGACAGACACACGGACAGATATACGGACAGGCACACAGACAGACATGCGGGCTGATAGACACACAGATGCACAGACACGTCACTTAGGTTCAACATAACTATTGAGAGAATAGAACGTAAACAATGACGACATTTTGACGACACAATGCAACATAAAAAGAAGAAAATTGCTGATAGACATAATTATAGTTAAAGAAATTTGCGGCATTTGCCGTGAATGAAAGGAGATCGGCTCGATTGTTATATAGTTTCATTGAGAAAGCCAATGACCCCAAATCTCCGGATTTGAATCCGATGGATTGATAATTAATTAATTGCGAAGAGCTATCCTGAAGAAATATCACAATCTGCAACCAAAACAAGAGCGGTAAGAGAATTGATGGGCGCATTGCAGTTAACATGGGAAGATTTGCCTTTGGAACGAATTAACAGGGCCATCAAGAACTTTGCAAAGAGACTCAAAAGAAATTTTGGCACTGGTGGTGGGCACATTGAGCACCAACAAGTTCATTTCACAACAGTTATTTGGGATGTGACTTAATAAAATCCCGTTTTTGCTACTTTTTGTTGCGTTACGTTTTTGAAATCGTCAAAAAACGGTGGGTGGCCTCACTAAAAGTGATATAACTTTTGTTCTCTTTGAAATATTTTGATATAATCTGGCCATCATGTGTAAATATGAATTGTCTTTAAGACTGTAAAATTTCATTTCGAAATTCTTATTTTTGGTCAAGATACTAGCAAAAAACCTAGGGGGGTCTTTTTTAGGCCCACCCTGTATATACATACATACATGCACACATACATACATACATACATACATACATACATACATACATACATACATACATACATACATACATACATACATACATACATACATACATACATACATACATACATACATACATACATACATACATACATACATACATACATACATACATACATACATACATACATACATACATACATACATACATACATACATACATACATACATGCATACACAGCTTGCGCACATACAATGATACATACATGCAGACATGCATTTATGCTATATGCATCGATTTATGTATACATACTTAATTGCTTATATATGTGACAATTTGCTTAGATACATTCATACTCACATACTTACATACTCACTTAATTACACGCTATAGCACGTATACACGCATCAACGTACTCAAATACATTCATGCACCCATGCATGCCTATATATATATATATATATATTTGCGTGTGTGTGTGTGTGCGTGCGTGTGTGTGTGTGTGTGTGTGTGTGTGTGTGTGTGTGTGTGTGTGTGTGTGTGTGTGTGTGTGTGTGTGTGTGTGTGTGTGTGTGTGTGTGTGTGTGTGTGTGTGTGTGTGTGTGTGTGTGTGTGTGTGTGTGTGTGTGTGTGGCAGGAGTATATCGTTAAACTGGATTCGATTACAGGCAAAGGTCGCTAGACGTCTATATAGTTCGTGTTGGACTACCGTATAAGAGTGAGCTACATAAAACCGAAACGGCGCTATACAAATGAATTAAGTCACGAATTCAAACGTCGACCGCCACATAAATGATTCGATCAGACGACGTTTCGGTGCGACTTTTAAGTCGAACTGAATTTCAGAGTCGTGACACAGATTGGCGCTATATGAATGAAATTACTTTGCGATAATAGACGAACCGAGGAGACTCAACGCCTACAGCAGCGGACCATGCATGCGGAGTCAAAGTGACCTAATTAGAAGAGAGACAGAGGCAGACATACAGACAGATAGACGGACAGGTAAACAGACAGACAGGCAGACAGACCCTAATTGAAGAACCTAGTTACTGACTGGCTAACTGACCATAGAGTGAATGAATGACTGACTGAATGAATGGTTGGATACGGATGAATGGATGGATTGATGGATGGATTGATTGATGGATGGATGGAAGCATAGATGTAAAAAACGATGAAAAGAAAATAAAAAACGGTAAAAAACGTCGTTTTTTTCGAAATAATAAAAAACGACAAAAAACCGATAAAAAACGAAAACGGAAAATAATTTGCCTTTGTTACATCTGAAATTTCATTTTCAGCTTACAAAGCTTAATTGCTTATGCAATTTTATTAAGAAACTGCAAATAACACAACTTTATTATTAGGCCAAAAGAATTGGTATAAGTAACATTAATCTACCACAGTTATTTTTCTTATAACTTTCGTTTAATAAGAAATTCGGACAAATTAAAGGTATAGAAATCTTTTCAAATTTAAATTGTAGACATAAGTCCACATTATAAGTTTATGCTTTATATCAAAATAACTCTTAGAAATTTCATTTCTTGTAGGGATCTACTACATGTAGGGCCTATTTCTCAAAATTATGACTTAAACAATTACATAAAGACCCTATAGTTAGCCTAGCTGCATCCTTGAGTGTACGGTGAAAACGTATGGAATATCAGACAAAAATTAAATTAAGGAAAATAATATTAGACAGTAAATAATTAAATAAAGCTACATAAAAATCGAAAAAAACGATAAAAAACGATGGGAAAAATAAAAAACGGAAAAAACGACGTTTTTTGGGAGAGAATAAAAAACGAAAAAAACGTTTTTTACAACTATGGATGGAAGTGTGAATAATCATGATATACATGCTGAGGCAAATATGTGTACATAGGCCCATTAGGCCCTGCAGATGTATACACTCACCCAGTCAACCACCCACCCCATCCATTCATCCATCCGTCCGTCCGTCCGTCCGTCCGTCCGTCCGTCCATCTGTCTATTCGTCTATTCCATCTATCTTTTCAAACCCAGACTCCAACCACCCATTCATCCATCCATCCATCCATCCATCCATCCATCCATCCATCCATCCATCCATCCATCCATCCATCCACCAATCCATCCATTCATTCATTTGGTCATTCGTCAATCCTCATGCATGCAGCTAGTGTTATTTCTATTAACTGAAACTAAACTCTAATTACAGGAGAGACAGAGACAGGCAGGCAGCCAGATAGACGGACAGATAGACAGACAAACCTTGAAGAACCGAGTTACTGACTGACTATTAGTGAATGACTGCATGACTGACTGTCGGACTGCATGAATGAATGAATGGTTGGATGATGGATGGATGGATGGATGGATGGATGGATGGAAGAATGAATAAGCAGGTATACATGCTGTGGCAGATATGTGTACATACATATATGCCATGCAGATGCATACATCCAAAGACACTGGCACATTCGTCTCAACAGACATGCATAGATATCCGTATACATACCTATTTGCACATGCACGCATGCACGCACACACGCACAGACACATAAGCAGACAGCCAGATACATTAACAGACACGGAGACGGACATCTATACAGCACTATACAGCCATCTATGGCCGTCGGCACAAATCCTCTTCTTTGACCGTGCATCAGCAGCAGCAGCAGCAGCAGCAGCATCAGCAGCAGCAGCATCAGCAGCAGCAGCAGCAGCAGCAGCAACCATGCACCATGGCTGCAGTAATGGATTAATGGAAGCGATTCAACTGAACGCAACGGTCAGAAATTACGGCTCATTTAGCGTCTAAGGTGGGAGTGGGAGGAAGGTTGAAGGGAGGGCCGCCCCACCACCCACCAGATCCTCCCTGCCTGTGTATGCGCATTACGCAGGCCCCCTTGGGTCAAATCATTTCGCACGAACTGCTCCGAATGAACGAGAAATTGCGACCGCCATCGGTCGACCATTTAGAGAAAACCTTTGAAGAAATTCCGTCTGCCTCTCTCTCGCATCGCCGCGTGACGTCATCGTTACGTCATCGGAGTCTTTGATACAAGCTTTAGTGAAGGAGCTACATCAGTCGCTGTTAAGACCGCGCTCTTTACGTTACGCTTGGATGACTGACATGCATCGCCTCACCCCCCCCCACCCTATCTCTGTCCTTGACTCTGACCATGACTCTGATCTTCAGCCTGTCCATGACCCTGTTTCTGCATTGCGTCTGTCCCATTCTTGTCCATGCATGTGGTGTGGTGTCCAAGTATAGGTCAATCCATAGTTTTGATTGTTGCAAGTGCTTTCAAGCAGTCGAAAGAAATCGGTCGAATCGATGATTACTTGCTGCGCAGCATAATTGAGACAAGACGTTTTTCGACGTCTCTTCAAAAGCCACAGCAAGCCATATATACTTAAACTATAGTAGGCCTATACCTTTCATTACCTATAAGTTTACCGTCATATGTCATACACCAACGCTGCTCCTTTACCTGACATAGACTTTGCCCTTATATTCGTATACATATATGCGGCCTATACTGCCAGTATTTACACGCATCATTTTATCTTCACGCTAAATTTCTGTGCAATTACAATGCGCAATTGCATGTATAGCCTACGTTCTATACACCATAATATTTATGCTCGATGTATACACTGCCTGCATAATTAAACATACAGGCCATACATAGGCCTATACACACACTAGATTTAAAGCTCGCGCGTCCTCCGAAATACCCAGAAGACCATTTGCCTCGTGCAGCAGCATCCCTCCGCCAGACTTCCCATCGCTCACTATTAATTCCCGACGACGCGACACACATTCCCGGCATCAAGAAGCCTCGTCGCCGACGCGCCACGTCTCGCCAGCCGCAGCAGCAGAGATGCGGACGGACGGATGGATGGACGGACGGACGGACGGATGGACGGACGGACGGGCAGCCAATCATAGGCGAGCGGGGGATGCCGGACACAGTGGATTGGATTCTGGGGGCGGAAGGAAGCGCCGGAACTGGCCTATGGGAAAGCGGATGCGGCGGCAAAGGCACCCCGGCGTATAAATCCGGGCGTACAGGTGAGCGAAAGCGCAGGAAGTCGATGAATACGGTGCGGCGGCGACGGGCGAGGAGGAAGAAGAAGAAGACGAAGTAACCGTTACAACGTCCGAGTTCCGACGCAGTTGCAGCGTCGACGACCATTACAGGAACTGTTTCCGCTGCGGGACCGGATTACCGGAAGAAGAACGGCGGAAGGATACGAACTATGTTGAGCGGCGCCGGAAAAAGATTTTGCGCTGTCTGAATACGCAAAGGAAGGTAGTGCGGGGTGAGCGCTGGAATTCGACCTCCGATTCGGTTGTTTATGGGAAGAAAAGAAGAAAGGAGGAGTGACAGAAACAAATAGGAGAGAAAAGATAGAAAAGAAAGAAGGAAGAAAAGAGCTGAAGACTGCAGGAGCAAGAAAGGAAAGGAATAAAAAAGGAAGGAGAGAATCAACTTTCCCTTCCCTCCTCTGCTTCTTCCCTTGATCGATCATTTCATCTGATTGCGGGATAATCCACAAAGCTGGATTGGAGGTCGGTGAAATCGCCGATGCATGGCATCGCGACTAAGACTTCCCACCTGGATTTCTACCGAACGCCATGTTCATTCCAGCTGCCTGGAATGTTCACTCCAGGTAAATCATAAGCCAGTCAACTGCATCCGCAAGTTAACTCATTTTCAAGTAGCCTATATGCAATGCATGTCAGCATGTAAATATTCATGTATCTATTTATACACATGTATGCACGCATTCTTGCAAAACGAATAACATTCCACTCCTTAACACGCATGTTTGCACTTGTGGACCGATTATATAGAATAGACCTCTATTATTATGACATTCTATTAACTTCAAGCAGGTGACATATCAATGACTCTCAATGGCAATCCTCCATAACACATGTATATTGTATTTTGTATACCATGCAAGGCAGAATAATGTATACATACGATCTATGTTTCATCATTTGGCAAATTAATTCTGGGTGCTGCAGAGTTGGATCAGACCTCCTTCATATATACGACACGCAGAACTTTATAAGTTTATCTCTTCGCTGCATGCATGGCTCTTCCAACCATCAATTGCACCCTGCCTCAGATTTCCCCTCTCTGATTCCACTGTCCACCGAGTCCACGTATGCAGCCCTCAAGGAAAGACTGCCATCCCATAACAACAACAACAACAACAACAACAACAACAACAACAACAACAACAACAGCAACAATAATAATAATATTCAAAATATAATAATAATAATAATAATAATAATAATAATAATAATAATAATAATAATAATAATAATAATAATAATAATAATAATGATAATAATAATAAATAACAATAATAATAATAATAATAATAATAATAATAATAATAAAAATAATAAAAATTGTTCATCTGTCATCAATGGCACCCGGAGGAGATGCTGCTCATGAAAATGCTGCGGATTGGAGGTGCAACAAGTACTCCACGCTTCATGTCTCCCATGAGTCTGTGCCCATTGCCATTGAAACGTTGGGCCCCATCAATCGCGCGGGTCGGGAGGTTTTGTTGGAGTTTGGCTGCCGTGCATGGTGCCGCTCTTTCCGGCGATCCAAGAGAGATAGCCTATATACCTCTTCTATAGGATTTCAATTTGCACACAGCGTTTCAACGTTGCTTTTAGAAGAACCTTTGCACCACACCTCGGGAACGAGAACAACACACTCTAACCTTGTACACATTTCTGTTTTTAGTTTAGTTTTAAGCTTGTGTGGTCCTTCTTTTAATAAATGTTGAAATAAAAAATTTACAAATAAATGTTAAAAAAAGATCTAAAAGCCGTTAATTGACATGGATGAGCTAGGGTGGTTGAACTCGCTGAAATTCACACAGCCTTTGTTCCGTTTGTCTGTTTGGAAATTTGTTGAAAAACTAAAAAATTAAATAATAATAATAATAATAATAATTAATAGTAATAATAATAATAATAATAATAATAATAATAATAATAATAATAATAATAATAATAATAATATTAGTGCATGGGGACAGACGTGAACCAAGCTTTCTTTTCCAACGTCTGTCCATCTCTATCCAACGCTACAACCTGCCATGGTTGCTTTCAAAGGTACTTTTGCCTCACACCCTGAAGACGAGGTCTGACCCACCAGACGTTTATTCCACGAATAATAATAATCTCAAAGTCTCTGTACGGGGGAATGAAGCACCTTAGGACTTCTATAGAAGATTGTTAGATTGATCTTTTCGTCATTGTGCTAATTCAGTCGAAACTTTCATCGATAGGCTACGGCATGGCTATGTGCATGACAGTTCCTGCATGCGCGGAGTCGATATAACGTAATAGAGGCGTGCACTATAAGTGATCGACCATGACGATACGTCGCTTTAATGTTTTCAACACCTTTAAGAATTATCTTGAGCAGCACATATATAGCTCGTGTATCATGCGGTTGATAGCATATAGCATATAAGACAAAGTATAGGTATACAGTGCAAACCTAGCGCATGAATAGATTTCTTGACGGGGCGCTATTTAAGTCCATAGAATGAATGAATGAATACCGGCATCTTTGAGTTGTCCAAAATGCGCCATATAAATGCTCAGATGCATAAACACAAATGCATAAAATGAGCAACCTCACTGTCGTCATCATCACCATCATCATGATCAGCAGAAGTAACAACAACAACAACACCATGTAGCACTATAGCAACAGTTTGTTCATCGTCTTTAATTGATCTGCATGTCTTCTATTGTCTTCTGATTCATTGTCCTCATAATATAGATCTCAACTGCATGTTTCCTTCATAATAACATCGTCATTTCGGTCAGAAGAATCATCAATGACGGCGCAATAGAAGCTTCTATAGACGAGATCAGATAGGGGGAGGGCATATAAACTATAAATCGAATCAAAGAAGTTACAAGATCATAGTTCAGCGCTTTATTTTGATCGTCTTTCTCAGAATGCAGTTTCCCACGGCGCATGCGCGACCAGCTTGACCGGACGGCGTCAATGCGCATGCGCACTTAATCGTCTGATCACTGGGCGTGGTCTGTGGTTTTGACCAATGGTCAGTAGTGACCAGTCGTCAGTGACCGCGGTCATCGCCAGACGAGTGGTCAGCGTGTGCATGGTCAGAGGATGTCCGATGCAGAGGCGGTCAGCTGCATTAGAGCGCCACAGTTTCCAGTTCATTTATAGTGCGCCAATAAAATCTGCCACGCCTCATGAAAAGCGCAGCTAAAAGGGGTCAATTACCACAAACATCTATGAATATAATATAATATATGCAAATAATGTATGTGGTTCACAGTCGTGAATACGCCGCGCTCACTTCCTGGAAAGGCATTTATTACAAGCATATACTGCTCAGTGTTCACTATCGATGTATGTAAATGCTGGAAATGCTGCAATAGATTGCTTGAGCCAACCTATTGCAGCATATCCATCCGTCCGCTAGCTGTTTGTGAGGCGCCCTCGTATATATACATGTAGGCTAGCGGTATATATGACCGTGTTACGGTGCTATACAAATTTTCGTTACATTATTATTATTATTATTATTATTTTTATTATTATTATTATTATTATTATTATTGTTATTACTATTATTATCATTATCATTATTAGTATCACTATTATTTATTATTCATCGATCCATCCATTTATCCGTTCATCCACCAACCCACTCCTCGGCCTTGTCCTACAATATCTCTGCATGCCATCTGATGCCATGGAGGTCGACTCTCAAGACATTTTTGGTCGTTTACGATCATCAGTTCCTATTATATGTAATCTTTCTTTCTCCAGAATTCCAGGACAACATGACTCGTTTGGCCATTCTATCGTCATCCATGCATATAGCAAACCCGTATTTGAATTATTGTAGAAAATATGTCTGAGGTCAAACCAAATGATCCACGTGGAGTTATTATAGGGTGGGCACAGACTTAACTATAATATTATATGCCATGGGTTCTATAATAAAAACTGGAGTTGAAACCCCAACCCCGGCGATTCTCTCTCTGCAACAAGCAACCATGCATGCGCCCACCTAAATCTTCTTTTCTAATGTAAACACGAAGGTATTTCCTGTAGCATATGTATACTCACTTTGCAAGCGTCGGGCCCAGTGCTCTGGTCTTCGGTATCGTCCATCAGCCCCTTTAGGTGGCATTGCCATACATCGGCGATAGGTGGCTGAAGGTCTTTCTACCGAACCCAAGATGACCTGCGCAATGAACTGCTACTCATTTGACTACTGCCCTCTCGCGAGTAGAAGGATGAGCCAACCTTGTGGAAGGGCAAACGTGGGTTGAACTTTGAACTCGCTTCCTTCTGCTCTTTGTGCCATGCAATGTGTTACCATTCCGTCATCAGTCATCACCCTGATGATGATGTTTTCAATAATATTTATTATCTTCTGGTCCCATCATCTCTCGCTGATAGTTTTCATTGGCATTTATGATGTATACGTGTTGTCGCGCCTTTGTTTATTAAATATTATACATAAACAGGATTCTTATCATTTCTTGTGCTGCGTGTAATCTTTTGTTTGCATGCATGCATATTGCATACTGCACAGTGCATACATTAGATATATACTATTTATTTATTTATTTAGCTATTAAATAATTTATTTATATGCTTACTTATTATTCTTTTTTCAGAACCGTACAGTAAAAGTCCCTGGTCACCTCAGCATAGTCCACCATGCCAAGGTAAGGCATTTCATATAATTATCCATGTATAACGAACGTATACACACCAATCCACTCACCGTGCACCATGGTGTACCGGGTACTCCGCAGCATGCACCCACTCTATATGACTATATATATTACTATATATACTCGCCTATCCACCTATTAAGTCCCGTTCAATGAAAACAAGGTATTTTAAAGCAAGTTCAAATAAACAAAGATTCATTCAATCGTAATCGTAATCGTAATCTCCAAATTTATAAAGCTCCATTCGAAAACCAAGCGCGGGGCACAGCTTATTCACGAGCGCTGCGTTGAGTCAAAAGGGCTATCCGTAAGAATAATCCATTGTGGTCCGGATCGAGTTATAATGTTTAGCAAGTAAGGAATACGACTATACGTGTGCACGCGCGTAAACTGTATATTGTGTGATACATAATTTTTTAGTCTATGTTAAAACTGTCCTTGGATGCAACAATCGACATTCTATATATATATATATATATATAAATATATATATAATTATATATATATAAATATATGTGTGTATATATATATTTGATCGTCGGTTACCATGGAGTGAGAGAGGGATTCGAATCCAAGACTGAATGTATACATGACCGAACGCCGTTGAGCGCGCCATGCAGACGCCTGCCCGCAGTCTGCTGCATGCAGGTGCTGTTTAGCGCGCAGACGAGTAATTGTCAGCAGGTGCGTTTAATTGGTTGATTGAGGCGACTCGTCCATCGCCAATGCAGCCGAGAAAATATAGGACAATGGATAGAGTGCGATTCCTAGGCCTTGCAATGTCAAACCGTATAATCTATGAATGGCGAAGATGCACCACGTAGACCTAGACATACAAGAGAGACAACGAAAGGCTCTTAACGCATGACGTTTGTAATTCAGGTCAGCAACAACTCAAAAAAGACATTTCCATTCTTGGCATTTTAGACGCGCTCTTCATCTCGTATACCTTGCAATAATAGCGTATGTTCAAGTTTTCAACGTCTTTGTATAGGTCTATACTTTGAAACGGCGCTATATGTATAAAGATTGAAATACACACATAAAAACGCGTTCATACACAAATGCATATATTTACACACACGTGCATTCATGATACAGAGTCCAGAGCTGCAGATGTATATGTATGGCATTGTATGTATGACATTACATGTTGGCACTGTATGTATGACATTGTGTGTATTATGTAGGCTATATGACTGTATGTATATATGTATGCATGTACGTGCGTATACGTACGTATGCGTACGTATACGTATGTATGTAATGTATGAATGTACTATGTAAATGTGTGTATTTTGTATGTATGTATGTACGTATGTATGTGTGTATGTATGTATGCATGTATGTATGTATGTATGTATGTATGTATGTGTGTATGTATGTATGTATGTATGTATGTATGTATGTATGTATGTATGTATGTATGTATGTATGTATGTATGTATGTATGTATGTATGTATGTATGTATGTATGTATGTATGTATGTATGTAATGTATGAATGTACTATGTATATGTGTGTATTTTGTATGTATGTATGTATGTACGTATGTATGTGTGTATGTATGTATGCATGTATGTATGTATGTATGTATGTATGTGTGTATGTATGTATGTATGTATGTATGTATGTATGTATGTATGTATGTATGTATGTATGTATGTATGTATGTATGTACGTATGTACGTATGTACGTACGTACGTACGTACGTACGTGTGTATGTATGTATGTATGTATGTATGTATGTATGTGTGTATGTGTGTATGTATGTATGACTGCCTGACTGACTAACTTAAATTTAAAATTTATATTGGATTTGGACTTAGCATTTTATGCTATTCTAAATCACTTTGACATTGATTGGATATAGAAATTATGTACGTTTGTTTATTATACTTTGTATGTACACCAAAATGCGGATAGCAATTGGTATGTTAAAGAATATTCTTATCTTATCTTATCTTAACTTACCTACTTATTTACTTACATATTCACCTACTTAATCTAACTTAATTACCCACTGACTTACTTCATCGCTCTTTGATTTCTATCATAACGCCCTCTTAACGCCCACTCGACAGCCGTCATTGACACATGTGACAAATGACCCAACATATATTACAGGACTATAGACCTATTATTATATATATATATATATTTATGTGTGTACAATATATAATTATATATAAGCTATATAGTGCTCTGTTGCGAGAATATTAAGATAAATATATTTCCTGTAATCCGCACTATGTATCTTTGCACTGCAAAATTATTTACGGTCTGTGCTCCAGAATATCTACAAGTGCACTGGTACACTTGCATATGTATATAAACTCCATATATTTCTTCCAGAAAGTGTAGGCCCACATTGATTTGTATTATATCTGTTGCATAACACTGTCCATGTATATATAATATATATATGCTCTATATATATACATAAATAGGCAACATTGCGTTTCCTATGGGTGCCAGAGATAGCCACTTCATGGTAACTATATGGAGGTGGACGAGATGACGAATATTATCGGACAATATAAATGATATATACTTAAGCAAACATACGAATCCAACCTGGTGTGTATATACAACTATATATATACACACCATGTATGTATAATTATATAAGCTGTGTCTGAAGCATTATGTGGTCTGACCGTGTATAAATATATACGTTAGTATTTGTATACACACGCGCGGAGTCTGTCAAGTTGTACTTAACGCGAAGTCGCCCGGTCACTTTATTGCCTTTAACACATTAGATTAACATCGCCTGCAGTATGCATGGTCCTGGCTGCAGAGCACACGTTGGAGAGCATACTCTGTCTAGTGGCAGCCTAGCGCTTAATCTATGAGATATAGATCTATCTATCGCTCTATGTCTCTCTATGTCTTTCTATCCGTCTTTCTTTCCATCTCTCTCACTCTCGAACGCACACACACACACTCTCCTCAGCCTCTCCAACTTCTGTAAATGCACTCACTCCGCCAAAAGACTTGGCTATTCAAATATGCATATCGAAGTCTTTATAGATATACTATAAAAGGATTTCGCGTGTATATATATCTACATTGCTATAAGAAGATAAAGAAAGAGAAAGGGTCCTATAGAAATGGAGGAGAAGGAGGAGGAGGAGGATAAGGAGGAGGAGGAGGGTAAGGAGTGTAAGGAAGTAGGAGTGAGTGGTGACTGGCCATAGTTTGTGTTTGTCCTGCGCTCGGCGGCGGCCATACGTTGGCTGTCAGCGGCGATTAGGTTACTCGATCCGGCGCCGACGGACTGACGGACGAACGGACGGACGGACGTAGGGGAAGTGGGGGGAAAGGGGACGACGCGAGATAAATTGGCCCTCGGAGCACGGATTGATGATTGTGTTAATTGCGTTTTGGTGACAGCGCCGAAGGCAAAGCTTGGCGACCGACCGACCGACCAACAGACCTACCCACCGACCAGTCCCTCCCCCTGAGCGTCCGACCACTCAGCCAACATACAGACCAACCAACAGACCGACCACCCAACAGACCGACCACCAGACCGACCACCCAGCAGACCGACCAACAGACCGACCAACAGACCTACCACTCAACAGACCGACCAACAGACCGACCATCAGACCGACCACCCAGCAGACAGACCAACAGACCGACCAACAGACCAACCACCCAACAGACCGACCAACAGACCGACCAACAGACCGACCACCCAACAGACCGACCAACGGACCGACCAACAGACCGACCAACAGACCGGCCAACCCACCAACGTGTGAAGGTATGGAAGGCCAGATCAATGGATAGATTAAAGGGGGAAAGCATAGACGGATGGGCGGAAGGAAGGTGGGAAAAGGCTGGATAGATGGACGGTTGGATAGATGGATGGATGGTTGGATAGATGGAAAGATGGATGGATGGATAGATGGATGGTTGGAACGATGGATGGATGGATGGGTGGGTGGATGGATGGATGGATAGATGAGCAGGTGTGCTGACGCACGGATTGAAATACAGATTTAGATGTTCAGTGTGAATTAGGAAGATGATAATATGAAGTGTAAGATCTGACAATGGGAAATAAGCCGAGATATGGCATTGTAAGTATATAAGGAATACGCATTGTAAGGTCAAGTGTACAATGTGAGTTGAATAATAGCAATTATTATAAGATAAGTTAAGGTAAACACAATTCAGACAACTATTTCGGAAAGATGAAATAAATAGAGAATTATTGTCTACAAATTCTACGCACGTATAATATGCAATGCCACAATTTACCCCACAACTGCCATGCTAATGTCATAGAATGCGATGGTTCATCTTCAAGAGTTTTTTTTCTCTTTTGCGAAAAGGTTATACGGCCAAGTCGTTACAAAGTGTCACAAAACCGGGCGTTGAGAGCGCCTTCACGCACTGGCGGCCACAAGGTATTTGTCAATTTATTTCCTTATTTTTAAAATCTCTTTTTAATATCCTTAATTCATGCATTTAATATAATTATGTATACATATATTGGTCGTTAACAAGGGTTTGAGCGCTCGAATGAAACATTGCTTTGCTTCAACTGTGAATGAATGAACAATCGAACAAACGAATGAATGAGTCAATCAATCAATCAATCAATCAATCAATCAATCAATCAATCAGTCAGTCAGTCAGTCAATTGATCAATCAATCAATCAATCAACCAACCGACCAACCAATCAATCAATCAATCAGTAATCAATCAACCAATCAATCAATCAATCAATCAATCAATCAGTCAGTCAATCAGTCAGTCAATCAATCAATCAATCAATCAATCAACCAATCAAACAATCAATCAATCAGTAATCAACCAACCAATCAATCAGTCAGTCAGTCAGTCAGTCATTCAGTCAGTCAATATGTCAGTCATGAACTGCATCTCGCTTATCCCTATAAGTGTGAATACGACTGTCTGTCTGTCTTTCTGTATGTAATGACTGTCTCTTGGTCTGTCTTTCTGCATGCTTGTCCGCTTTGTATATATATATATATATATATATATATATATATGTATATATAAATATAACATAGATATAGCATATATATATATGTTACATAAGTTATAAAAGATAAAGCAATCGATCCTCTTCCACTTCCTTCCGCCGGCTTTTACCATCTCATCCTTCATCCATCCGTCTTTCGTTTCCGCCATCCTCTCACTTCCTCCTCCTCCTTCTCATGATGACGGCATAAAAGTACCACTATCACCACCATGGCACCAGTCTCACAACCCTCTCTCACTCTCTTCTCATCGTTCTCACGAAGTAGACTATATATACACGTGTCTCTGTCTCTGTCTGTGTTAGTATGTGTCTATCTGCTCGCGCCTCGGTCTGCATGCGTGTTGTCAGGGTACCTCTGCCTACCTGTCTGCCTGCCTGGCTGTCTGCCTGGCTGCCCGCCCGCCCGCCCGCCCGCCCGCCCGCCCGCCCGCCCGCCCGCCCGCCCGCCCGCCCGCCCGCCTGCCCGCCTGCTTGCTTTTCCACTGCCTGCAGAACCGTCGAAGAGAGGCGGATGATAAGGAGGCAAGAAAGGAGAGAGCGGAAAAGACTGAGCGACACCCGCCGTCTCGGCTAATGGCTTTTGGAGATCGGTCGACTGGCTCGTATTGTTTCGTCACTTCCGCCTGCGACGCATTAAGCGACGCCGACTCTCGCAAGGGGGCGCCTTTTTCCCGCGTCGTCGAAGATGGCGCGAAGAGAGGGTTAGCGACGGACGGACGGACGGACGGACGGATAAGAATCCCGTCTGCCTGCCTGCCTGCCTGTCTGCCTGTCTGCCTGCCTGCCTGCCTGCCTGCCTGCCTGCCTGCCTGCCTGCCTGCCTGCCTGCCTGCCCGCCGTCCCTATACCTCCCTTCTCCCGCCGTTTTGTTTACCTCTAGAGTCGCTCTAGTCCGTTAAAGCAGGTGAAACTCGAGACTAGGAAAACAATGGGACTTCGCGTGACTTCCAGGCAGAAATTTAGACACTGCATATCTCCCAAAGAAGTGAAAGACAACCGCGTGTGATACCCCCACACACATACACACATACACACACACACGCACACACAACACACACACACACTCCAACACACACACACAACACACACACACAACACACACACACACAACACACACACACACACACACTCTAACACACACACACACACACACACACACACACACACACATACTATAGTATAGTTATTTCCTCTTTTAACTGCGCAGAAATACATTCTTTTTTGTTAATGTAATGTTATATGTATATGTCACGAGTTGCCCTTGTAAATATCTTTAGGCCATTATTGTATGCTTATATAATTGTATCTATGTTGTGCTATGTCTTAGGCCTATATAATTATTATAATAATGCTTAAAGGAACATTGTGACGATATTATAATATATACTTAGTGCCACATAGCTATATATATTAATATATCGATGGTCGTCGATGGTCGTTGGGTCCAAGAAGGTGTGCCGGGGGTAAAGGTCATCTGTCTGGAGGCGGATAGGCTATATAGGCAAGAGTACAGACTGTCTGGGGGTCAATCGTCGTGAGTCGTCAGAAGTCAATCGTCGTGAATCGTCGGAAGTCAATCGTCGGAAGTCAACCGTCGGAGTCCAGTGGTCGGAAGGCGAATACGGAGCACAACGGTGCTACCAGGCGGGTTTACGGGGCACAACGGTGCTACCAGGCGGGTTTACGGGGCACAACCGTGCTGCCAGGAGAATACGAAGCACAACGGTGCTATCAGACGAGCACGGAGACATCTTCTCCGCCACGTCTACGACAGGAGGTGGGCGGTGCCGGAAGGCACTCCTCTACAAGACGCGGTCAGCGGTCGTGACTGGAACGCCAGCAGGACTGCAACTCTGGACGCTGGGTTCTTCTTCCATCCTGGAACGAGGAAACGGACGAAGTCGACTTCAGAACGGAGCAACCGAACCAGACCAGTGAGCCGACAGAAGCCCTTCGCTGTGAAACCCGTAGGACTTCTTCACACCTACAGAAACTGTCGCCATGCGAACGGTAACGTGAGTCATCGACCAGTTGTTGGGTGGGGTCTGGGGGAGGGCACGACCATCGATTAGGGCGCTATAGATTTAAGCTATCGACGATATTATTTGCTTTATATGTATTATGTCTTTCAGTTTAATTTCAGTTGTCTTTTTACCTTAATAATTTCTAAACGAGTTCTGTGCTTTGTTCTATATATAGTCTAGTACTTCGATATTAGTCTTAAACACCCTGGTCCGTAATAGGCTAGGGCCTAACTCACCATTAAAGATAACTCATGACAATGTGGTGGCAGCGTAGGTGGGATGGTTGAGTTTGTTTAGGCTAGTGTCGGGTATTAGTATAACATAGCTTTCATTATCTCGATAGAATTAGACGGGGATTTAGGCACTGCTAGACATTTTAGCTAAACGCATTGAAGCATTGCTGAAGATAGTTTAGGCTAGGATAGCGTATACATATAGGTGTTGTACGCTGCATAAAATAGGCCAGAGGGATTGTTTAAAGACATACTTCTTTTAGCGTCGCCTATAGTGGGGTCTAAGATAATTATCTAGACTGAATAGACTAGCATTTGTCGCTGAGGGGATATTCTGTTTCAGTTTAGCCCAGTCTGCTAATTATTTCTCGACATGGAGCAATTGATAGCACTTGCCGAAAGGAGTGGCTTGAAAGGGCCTGAGCTTCTTCAGTTTGTGGAAAAGCACACAGCTGATGAGGAAGCGCGACAGAAACGGATTCTTGAGCGAGAAGAGCGAGCAGCTGACAGAGAGTTGCGCAAGTTTGAATTAGAGCGTCAGGCTAAAGCAGAAGCAGAACAAAACGCACTCAAGAAGTTTGAATTGGAGCGACAGGCTAAAGCCGACGCCGAAGAAAATGCAATCAAGAAATTTGAATTAGAGCGTCAGGCTAAAGCAGAAGCAGAACAAAACGCACTCAAGAAGTTGGATATGGAGCAACAGGCTAAAATCGTAGCCGAAGATAATGCAATGAAGAAGTTAGATTTTGAGAGACAAGCAAAAGCCGAAGCCGATGAATGCGCAATGAGAAAATTAGAATTAGAAAGAAAGATGAAGACAGAGGCGCACGAGCAGGCATTGGAAATGCAAAAGGAGCAGCATGAGCAGTCCATGGCTTTGGAAAAAGCTAAGCTCGAAGGGAAAGCTATGCGGCCGGCTAGCATCAGAAGCGCTAGTGAAAACGCAGCATCGGAAGAGGATGGTGAAGAGGATGAGGAAGAGGAGCGGACCTCGGATTGGACAGTCAATGCGAGGAAAGGACCAAAGCTGCCTCCATTTGAGGATGGCAAAGATAATATGGACGCTTATCTGAGAAGATTTGAGAAATATGCGTCTATTCGAAAATGGAAAAAGCAAGAATGGGCAGTTTATTTAGCCGCGCTTTTGAAGGGACGCGCTTTAGAAGTGTATGCGCGTATGCCGCCTGAACAATACGACGATTATGACGCATTGAAAGATGCTCTTCTGAAAAGATATCAAATGACGGAGGAAGGCTTTCACAAACGGTTTAATACTAGTAGACCGGAAACGGGTGAATCGCCTCAACAATTCATCACTAGGTTAGAAAGCTACTTGATGAGATGGATTGAGCTCGCCAAAGTCACTCAAGACTTTGAAGGACTGAAGAGTTTGCTGGTAAAGGAGCAGTATCTCTCTGTCGTGAGCAAAGAATTGTCGCTTTACTTGAGAGAAAGAGCGCCAAAAGATCTTCAGGAACTAGCTAAATTAGCGGAGACCTACACAGAGGCACACGACGGAAGGCTAAAGCAGCCATACCAGTCGAACTTCGCAGAAAAAGAAATAAGAACAGAGAGAAAATTTCTCAAGCCAGACTTCACTAAGGAAAATGAGAGGACTGGAAGGAAAGAGCAAAGTCGTAATGGGGCTACTGATAGGCTTTGTTTTTTCTGCAATCGGACAGGACATTCCTATAATTCTTGCCGATTTAGAATGAATAGGCCTACTTCACAGAAAGCAGCAGGAATGCAGACTTCCTGGAAGCCTAGAAATGCACAGAAACAAAAAGCTGAAAACAGGGATAAACCAACATCTTCTGCAGTTGATAAGAAAACGCATAGAACGACAGCAACTTCTACTGATCCAGAAAGGACGCTGGTCAAGGAAGGATGTGATGAAAACGCTGGTCAGGCGTTGAAAAATCTGTCGGATGGTGAAGATGTCGAACTAAGATGTGGTTGCAAAGCGCACGTCATAGCTGAAGCAAGTAGACCGGGAAAATACGGAACTGATATGAAAACGACGATAGGTTATGTAGGAGATCAGCAGGTCGAAGTGCTTCGAGACACCGGATGTTCGTCAGTTGTTGTAGCCAGGAAGCTGGTGAAAAAGAATCAGATGACTGGGAAGCATGAATTGTGCATTCTGATTGACAAAACTATGAGGAAAGTGCCAACCGCTATCATTGAAGTCAGAACGGACTACTTTACAGGGAAAGTGAAAGCGCTCTGCATGAAGGAAACACTATACGACCTCGTAATTGGAAATATAGCTGGAGCGGAACTACGGCCCAGATCCTTTGACAAGAGCACTGAAGTGCATGAACAAGACTTGTTAATTGACGCAGGGAAAGATGAGATGAGTGCCGAAGAGCAGTTAAATGTGACGTCAGCCGTAGAGACTCGAAATATGAAAGAGAAAGCGAAAGCATTGCCAAAGCAGTTGAGAGTCCCAGATTTTCAGAATGAAGTCACGTTGGAAACGCTGAAGAAGGAGCAGGCTGAAGACAGTTCATTGAAGAAATGCTGGGAATATTCTACACAGAAAGAAACGCCTGTCAAGAACGATGTCGATCGCATCGTACGCTTTGATGTGGAACGAGGGTTGCTGTACCGCAAGTTTCGATCACCACATCATAACTTCGGCGATGAAGTAAAGCAGCTGGTAATTCCATCTAAGTTGAGAACCAGAGTAAAGGAAATAGCCCATAGCTCAATTCTTGGAGGACACTTGGGCATTCACAAAACTCAAGAGAGAATTCTATCGCAATTCTTTTGGCCAGGATGCTACAGTGATATTGGAAGGTACTGTCGATCCTGCGACATTTGTCAAAGAACCTTGCCGAAGGGGCGAGTTCAGAAAGTGCCGTTGATTAAAATGCCGATAATCGACACGGTCTTTAAGAGATGCGTGGTCGACTTGATTGGACCACTTCCATGCTCGGAGCGAGGACACCGATACATCTTAACATTGGTGGATTGTGCAAGCCGCTATCCTGAGTGTATCGCACTTAAGCAAATTGACACGTGTTCTGTTGCAGAAGCATTGCTTAGCATCTTTTCAAGAATGGGTGCTCCATTGGAGTTGCTGAGTGATAATGGATCACAGTTCACAGGAGCAATGATGAAGGAAGTAGGTCGACTTCTGTCGATAAAGCAACTATTCAGCACTCCATATCACAGTCAGAACTGTGGATTGGTTGAACGATATAACGGAGTCATTAAACAAATGCTTCGGAAGATGTGTGCAGAGAAAGTGAAAGATTGGGATCGATACTTAGATCCTTTGATGTTCGCATATCGTGAGGTCAGTAATGAAAGTACGGGATTCAGTCCATTTGAGATGATTTACGGAAGGCCTGTGCGAGGGTCCATGGCTATCTTGAAAGAACTGTGGACTAAAGATATTGCAGAACCAGAGGCGAAAACGACTTATGAGTATGTTGTCGATCTGAGGAATCGTCTTCAAGAGACTTGTCATTTGGCGCAAGAAAATCTTCAAAGAGCCGCTGATAAATATAAGCGCAATTTTGACAAGCATGCAAAGCCTCGAAAGTTTGATGCAGGTGATAAAGTACTGCTACTGTTGCCTACAGAAAGCAACAAACTGCAGATGCAATGGAAAGGTCCATTTCAAGTACTGAAACGGTTTGGAGAAGCTGATTATGTAATCCAGTTTCCTCACCGAACAAAGACGTTCCATGCGAACATGCTGAAACGCTATTATGAGCGTCAAACAGAGAGCGAGAATAGATCGAGCGAGGAAGCCGTGAACGACGAAACTCAAGCTGTAGGAGCAGCTGTTGTCGTCGAAGAATTGTCTGATGCAGAGATGAGGATGACAGGGGAAGGAAATCTGCCACTCTTTAACAACCTGCAAAGAGAAACTTACAAAGATGTGGAGATAAGCCCTGATCTGTCAACAGATCAGAAGAAGGAGGTCGAAAACCTCTTGGAAGAATTCCAAGACATCTTCAGTGATGTGCCAGGAAGGACCAACCTAGTTAGACATCGGATAGGCTACAGCTAACGTCGAAGGTTCCAGTGCGGAAGAGACCATATCCTGTGCCTTCTGCAATGAGGCAAGCGGTGGACAATGAAATAGATGACATGATCAGGTTAGGAGTAATTGAACCTTCCAAAGCAGCATACGTCTCTACTATGTTGCTAGTGAGTAAGTGGGATAGATCATCATCCTTTAATCTATCTTCGAGGAGCTAATCCAGTGAATGGGAGATTAATGCGCTGGGCTTTAATTTTGCAGCCTTATTGTTTTACTATACGCTCCATAAAAGGGTCTGAAAATGTGGGAGCCGATTTCTTAAGCCGCCATCTGTAGGTCTTGATAGGAACTAGGATAAGTAAACCTAGATATTGACAGGGCAATCGTTTTTAATTTAGTTGGAAAGAAAAGCTAAATTAGTTTTCTCTTAAGTGTGGGGCCATTGTCACGAGTTGCCCTTGTAAATATCTTTAGGCCATTATTGTATGCTTATATAATTGTATCTATGTTGTGCTATGTCTTAGGCCTATATAATTATTATAATAATGCTTAAAGGAACATTGTGACGATATTATAATATATACTTAGTGCCACATAGCTATATATATTAATATATCGATGGTCGTCGATGGTCGTTGGGTCCAAGAAGGTGTGCCGGGGGTAAAGGTCATCTGTCTGGAGGCGGATAGGCTATATAGGCAAGAGTACAGACTGTCTGGGGGTCAATCGTCGTGAGTCGTCAGAAGTCAATCGTCGTGAATCGTCGGAAGTCAATCGTCGGAAGTCAACCGTCGGAGTCCAGTGGTCGGAAGGCGAATACGGAGCACAACGGTGCTACCAGGCGGGTTTACGGGGCACAACGGTGCTACCAGGCGGGTTTACGGGGCACAACCGTGCTGCCAGGAGAATACGAAGCACAACGGTGCTATCAGACGAGCACGGAGACATCTTCTCCGCCACGTCTACGACAGGAGGTGGGCGGTGCCGGAAGGCACTCCTCTACAAGACGCGGTCAGCGGTCGTGACTGGAACGCCAGCAGGACTGCAACTCTGGACGCTGGGTTCTTCTTCCATCCTGGAACGAGGAAACGGACGAAGTCGACTTCAGAACGGAGCAACCGAACCAGACCAGTGAGCCGACAGAAGCCCTTCGCTGTGAAACCCGTAGGACTTCTTCACACCTACAGAAACTGTCGCCATGCGAACGGTAACGTGAGTCATCGACCAGTTGTTGGGTGGGGTCTGGGGGAGGGCACGACCATCGATTAGGGCGCTATAGATTTAAGCTATCGACGATATTATTTGCTTTATATGTATTATGTCTTTCAGTTTAATTTCAGTTGTCTTTTTACCTTAATAATTTCTAAACGAGTTCTGTGCTTTGTTCTATAGTCTAGTACTTCGATATTAGTCTTAAACACCCTGGTCCGTAATAGGCTAGGGCCTAACTCCAGGCCCGCCGAGAGGGGGGGACAGAGGGGGCAAATGCCCAGGGGCCCGGCGACTTTCAGGGGGCCCGGAGGGCCCGGGATGCACTGATTAGAATATTTCTTTATTTTTTATGTTGATTACGGACGGCGAATCCAGACTTTACCTATACAAAATGTAGAGTCTATGATTTAAACCGTTTTAAATATGGCTTAATATCACTGTCACATAGCTACAACTGTTAAGGTTTCAGATAACTTACCATTACCTTGTTCGTCAGCTTTTGGCCAAAGAACGTGCCCACTGAAGTCTCAAAAGACTCTTCTGCTAAATAATTAGGATAAGCGTTTTCCTATTTCAATCATTAAGTAAACAAATCTAAAAGGTAAATTTCTTTCGTTACGATGGAATATAAACACAAATCTGGAGCACAAAAACGACAAGAAATAGATAATAGAAAAGGCACAAGCTGGTAGTCGTAGCCTACTTGATTTCAATTAGATCTAGGGCTCAAAAGAAGACAACATATCAGAGCCTATAATAGGCATATACCGTATACATTAGGGTGGAGTGAAAAAATAAAAACTCTCAGAACTTGAAGGCCTAGTGGTAATTCGTTGCCTTTTGGCATAGTTAGTAATCATGCCAAATGGTTTTTAAAAATTCCTTCTGCAAGATTTGCCCCCAACGGATTTTAAAATATGAAAATCACGAAAAAATGGGGAAATTTATCAAAATTTAAATTTATTTTTAAAATGCGAAACTTTGATCATATTAGTGCCAAAGCATTTAATTTCGCCTTTTCAATGAATAGGCAACATAAAACTAACAAGATGACTGCAAATCAGTGACATCAAGAGACCACTAAGCATATAATAAGCGATCCCAAAAGTTGTGGATTTCAGTCAATAATGACAGAAAAGTGTGTTTGAACAGATGTTATTGTTCTCTATATTTTTCGGAACGGTATTCTGATTTGGAATTGAAGGATGGCATTAGTTCCCGAGATTCCAGCCTTGTGAGGATGAAGCCATGTCTACGTGTGTGTCCTACAACAGCAGCAGATGACTCAGTGACAAGTTTAACACACTGTTCCACTGATTGTGTGTGGCATGGAAATTTTGGGAAATCTAGAATAGGCGCCCATTCACTGGCAATGAATCTTTCAAGGTCCGCTTTGGAAAGCGTGGAAGTGACTGGTGGTTCAGTTAGCCTACTCTTATCGTTTGCCATTCAATCAGATCGATGTAATCATTTGCAGCGAAGTTAAGTTTTGGAATAGCAAATTGTCGTATAGGGCTACTCTTTCCCGGTTGACATTCGTTTCTCGACCGTAGGATTCTGCGTAGCCCTAGAGCACGGATATCTTTCCGAGTGTCAGTTATCATCCCCAGGAGAATGCTTTTAGGATGTCCGAAATATCCATTTCTTTGTATTACGGGATCGATAACAGCCTTAATGACACCCGGTAAAGATTGTCACTTGCAATATAAAGACGCAGAATTCGATTAGCTGTCGTTAACCATCTGGAGTGCGACATCGCACCCGGATTACGTCTGGCCAGAGAATTGGAACAATGTCCCTCTATTACTGCTTCATAAAATAATGTCAAGCTAATGCTTCAGATCAGTGCTAAGATCATTTGCTGTAGCCTAACTTCCGGGAAATCAGCCTCTATTTTCTCAAACAAAGTAACTGGTAGTTGTTCACAGTTTGCCATGGACTTGCCGACTGGCCCGGTAAATGCTCGTGGACCTGAAGTAACACCATCCAGACGTTCAAGCAGATGTCGCAATGGTAATCCATTCGAATGCAACTGGCAGACAAACCACTGCAAAGGCTTTGCGAATTCCAACTCCAAGAGTCTGATGAATGTGATGTGCCGTCTGTTCTATGCCAGACTACCAGTATTTACATTAGTGCCATCACATCCGACAGCGACGATTGTTTCTGTATCCACGTGATTTTCTGCGAGAAAGGTGACAATGCTGTGCTTGATGCTTAGGTCTTACTGCTGAACCGGATTCCGGTGTTACGTGACCAATATATAGAGACTCAGGCTGTTGTACCAAAGTTATAGGCCTATGTTCTTCCAGTTTTACCCTTCGGTAGCATTTTTGCCTTTCTTTGATTGTGTTAGGGTTCTGTCTTTCCGACCGTCAAAATATAAACCTTGAAGAACGTTAGGTATCGCATTAAATAGGAGTCGTTGCCTTTTCCTCTCTCTTTCTCTTCTCACTTTACTCTTGTCGATGATCTTGGAAGAATCAGCTTTTGAAATAAGTCCAAGGTATTGCATAAAACAGCTGAAACCAGTGATACCGCAGACCAATACGAAATTGCATATCTATCACAAGCTCTTGCAAATGCTGACAACTTTCTACGCATCTGTACAGAGGGGGATTCTGTTTCATCTGGTGGATTGAGGGTAGAGTTAATTCCCATTTCGTCAACAACTTCATTATTCGTAGGTGTTTCGTTGTCAGAGATATTTGTTTTGATATCAGGGTGAGGAAGTTATAGCTACTGACGCATTTTCTGCTGTCATGTTAGTTTTGCCATCATCGCTCTATAGGTATTTGCATAACCTTTTCTCTATTGTACATTTCGTTTAGCCTATATTTTTTTCTGATTTTTTTGGATGCAACAGAACAAGATAAGTACTAATAATTTTTACAACACCGAAGTATCATTTTAACCATAGACGTAAGGGACATTTCGGCAGTGGGGTGGCAAAGATTAGACTTTTGCCAAAAAAGTACTTTGAAAATTTTTGGCCCGAAATTTGGGGGGCATTTGCCCCTCTGGACCCTCGCCTTCTACGCCTATGATTTTAACGCAATATTTATACATTTGACCATGTCCTGCAATTATGGAACATTTCAAGTGGTGTTATAATAATATCTGTCGCTTGCTTTTAAAATGTGTCAAATTGTGTATTAAATATCTATTTTGCCCTAATTTTTACTCTATTTTGTTACATGTTACGTAATAAAAAATTTAATTTTAATTTTGCAGGATAATTAGCTGTGCCATAATTAAATGCTTGAATGTTTTTAGAATTAGTGTGATACATTTTGCAAATTAATTGAAATTCGAGCAAATTTGACAATTTTGGGTCAATTGTCAAAATTTAAATCCCTTGGGGGCAAAACTTAGAGGACGAATATTAAAGAAATATTTGGCATGAAAACTTACTATACCAAAAGGCAACGAATTACCACTAGGCCTTTCAAGTTCGAGAATTTTGATGAAATTTTTCACTTTTTCACTCCACCCTAGTATACATCGGTTGATTCTAGTGAATTAGACATGACTGATGATCATAACCGAATGGACGAAAATGAAATCTGCATTGTGGTGTCAGTATCGTAATTCCAAAAGATGACATAATAAATAAGACTTAGGCTACATGTATGAAAATGCTGAAATAATATAAGCTGCAAAAGGCTTGGTTTAGGCCTAATGTTGGCATTGCTACCAGGGCCAGTGCCTACACAAACGATTGAGACCTATTAACTAGGCCTACTAGTCTACTACTGCCTATAGGCATATAAGAAACGGTTCTTCAAGGCATCCGGAAATTTCCTGGTGATGAAGAAAGAGTATTTCCGAGGTGCATTTTTAAGGTTCGCAGACAAAAATTGAGACTATAATTATCAAGATATCATAAACGATTTTCTTGCAGTTAAATCCAGAATGATTGCTTGTTGACTACCATGCAACTTGAAAATTAAATTCTTAACATAAAGAGCTAATTAAAACCATAAATGTATGCGTTATCGTACATTCGTATAGATCTACCCCCAAAAAATTATTTCTATTTTCTCTCTCTTAAATTTGCTCCAAAATTCTAAATTATAGTCTATAGGGCCCGTGACTGCTCTGCCCAGGGGCCCGTAATTTCTGTCGGCGGGCCTGCCTAACTCACCATTAAAGATAACTCATGACAGTATATATCCATTGTCATGCATATAAGCACACGAAAATATACAGTATACATGCATAAAAATACTATATATATATATTATATTCCGTATATATCTATAATTATATAAACCGAGATTTATCGTTGCTTCTGCGTGCCGCCCGCTGTTTGGGCTATTATTGGGTTCGAGCAATTATCTAATACGGCGATAAGTCGGATAAGTCGATAGCGACGAATCGCCAGCAACGATGCGCCGCCAAACTCACCCACGGTATACGACAGTATGAAAAATACATAATATATATATATATGATTGTCACAAAATGTATATATATATATATATATATATACTGACATGCGCATTTTTTACTTCAGTGTAAATACTCATAATTTATATCCATGATTTTCGTATGTACGTATACTGTATATATATGCATATGTAAACATAGACATGAACACGACTGTTTTATGTGCATATATATATATATATATATATATATATATATATATATATAAGACTATACTTATATATATATATATTCGTAATATCTTTCTGCATTTATGCGACGATATATGTCATCATTGGGTTCGGGTAATTTCCTTTGTTTCGGGGAGGGATCTAGTGGACCGGGGTGGATTGATGGCATATAGGGACGTCTTCAGGAAAGGGTGCGGGTGTCTACAGACTGCTGCAGCTGCATGCAGGGTGATGATGATGATGATGATGATGGTTTGACGATGGACGTGATTTGCGAGGAGTCACGTGTCCCTAGTTCTGTCTGAGGTCGCTAGTCGTCGTCACCGTCGCTGCAGCTGCTGCTGCTGCTGCTGCTGAGGCAGAAGACAGTCGTGATGGATTGCATCCTGTCTGACGCAGACCTAGAAATGCGCCACCGCAGCCACCGTTGCCGTCGACATAATTGCCGTGTTTACGCTGCTGCTGCTGCTGCTGCTGCTGGCGGTGGTGCTTGCCGTTGCCGGTGCTGCTCTGACTCAGCTAAGGTGATGCTATAGTGTGGATGCGGACCATGGTAACGATGGTGATGATGATGACGGTCGTTGGTGACGATGGCACTGATGGTGAACATAATGATGATGATGGTGATGATGGTGATGGTGATTGCGGTTATAATACAGCTGTAATGACGAATGCGGTGATTTTCTCTGCCAACAATGAGGTTCGCTATTTATGCGACTCGCTCGTTGTTGCTGCGGGGCTGGCGATGATACAATGGGATGATGATGATGACGATGAATATGGCTGTGAGGCAGTGAAGTAGGTCATTAAGATGATGACGACGACCATGATAATATTGATCATCATCATTATCATCATCATCATTATTATCATTGTCATCATCATCGTCGTCATCGACATCGTCTTTGTCATCATCATCATCATCATCATCATCATCATCATCATCATC
>OX457036.1:54348553-54361053 GCA_949752735.1 Lumbricus terrestris | reverse complement strand
TCATCATCATCATCATCATCATCATCATCATCATCATCATCATCATCATCATGTTATTGTTGATAAATGGAAATTGGATTGATGAAAATTTCGTCTTAAATGAGAGCGGAAACAAGAAAAAGAATTCTGGTTCAAACAGAAGTTAGAATGAAGTTAGTTATGATGTAATCAATTCATCCCTACATAGAAACCGTGTTACTTCTATTAACTGAAACTGTAACTGAAATAGCAAAATAACTGAAAAATATTCGGCAGCTAATTGTAACTGTAACTGAAACTGAAAAATTCTGAATAGCTAATAGAAAATGAAAAGCCATAAGTGTATAGCTGAATAATCATATAACTGTAAATTGGAAAATCGGTGTTTTCCATACTTTTGAATTCTATAGACAAATCCTGTATCAATAGAGTCTATACTCTAAATTCTTCACTCTACCGTCAGTTTTCTATATGCTCATTTCACGTGCGCTTTCTTTTCATTGTGTTGTTTATTTATTAATGTTGGCGTTAACCATTTTTTAAAAATCAACAACTACGAGAAAAATGTTCAAACCTGGGAGCGGTCGAAAGTAGAAAGTGGTATACGTTGAAATATTATTTTCATGTTGCAGCATTAGACAAAGTTTGCATTGTTGGTCTGCATGGATAATGGATGCACCTTCTGGGTAGATCGGAAGACCTTCTATATCCAACTCTGACACTTGCAGCATGCAGAAGACCTTGTGTCCGCGCCAGTGTCTCAAGCATAATAATTTAATTAATAATTATATCAAGCGTGTTTCCTCAGTTTGTGGGGATTTACCGGTATACGTGCACGATTGTGTAACAGAGACAATAATATTATGTTAACTCAAATTGATTTGCTACATTAATATTTCGTGAAAATTCTCGGAATAGGCCTACTCTGTAATCTCATCATCTAAGAATTCTCGAGATTATGATATTTCCCTTAAATCTTTATTGAAAACATCTGAAAATGATAACTGAAATGGTAACTGAAACTGTAAAAAATCATATCTGCAAAAGTCAGATTTCAGTTGAGTTTAATTGTAACTGTAATTGAATAATCACAAATGATGATAAATGTAACTAAAGCTATAACTGAAACCCAAAACTGAATTAGCTGTGCATAAAAGTTGATTTCTTCATCAAGGGAAATTGGATTTATGAAAAACTGCTGTGGAAACAGATGCTGGACCGATGAAGAGAATGCTTCAAAGTAGAAGTTAAATTGATTGTGGATTATCGAAATCAATTATTCATTCTTAAATGGAAGCTGGATGTAAGAAACCAATTTCACCTTAAGAAGAAGCATGGATTGATGAAAATAATTCTGTTATATTTGAAGTTGATTTGATGAGAACAACTCTTCCCTATATATTGTATTGATGAAAAAACTACTCTTGAATTGATGAGAACTGCATGTCGCTGTGTCAAAAACTGAACCGATTAAAAGACAGCTTGATAAACAGAAGTTGGATTAGCGAAAAATGCCTGTAGATGGAAGATGAATTGATGCAATAGAAGTTGGATTGATGATAACAATTCTTCAATAAACGGCAGTTGAATTGATTTGAAGAACTCTTGTTGAATGGAAGGATGATTTATTAATCCATCTTCTACTTTAACAGGAAATTATTTTCATCAGGCCTATTTTTCTAATTTTCAATTTAAGCCATTTTCATCAATTCGACTTCTAGTATCACAGCCTCACAGGAAACTTATATTAATAAATACAGCTTTCATTCTTAAAATTTAATGTCATCAATCCAACTTCTGGTTTGAGTATAGGCCAATAAGTCTTTTCATAAATGGAACATCCATTTATCACGAGCTTCTTTAGTCAATCCAACATCTTTTTAAGCCGGAATTTTATCAATCAAAATTTATCTAAAGAAGGGATTGCTTCATTATTCCAACTTCTAATTAAACAGGAGATCTTTCCATCAATCCAACTTCCAGTCTCACAAGCATTTCCTTTCATTAATCCAACTTCTTCCTGTTCTCCAACTTTTCTTTTGCAGCAAGATTTCCTCGCGTCAATGCATCTTCTAACCTTAATTCCATTAATTAACAGTTCATTTAATCAATAAAAACTTACGTTTAAGAAAGAATAGCTTCATGCATGCAGCTAGCGTTTAATTCAGCAGGAACCGTCCTTTTTAATCCAACTTCTATTTAAACAAGAAATCATTCCTTTTAATAATCCTTTAGTACAACTTCGGGGGGTCTATCACAGGATTCGCGAGCGTCATTTACAACTTCTATAATCTATATATATGAAGGAAGTAATTTCATCAATGCACCTTCCCTTTAAAAGCATTATTTTACGTCAATCCAACTTCCATTTGTCAAGCTTTTCCATCAGTCCGGTTTCTATTTTTGCAGGAATTTTTTCATCAATTCTATTTATTTTTAAAGAGGCATTATTCTCTTCAATTTATCTGAAAAAATAATCATTTTCATCCATTAATCTGTTGGCATTACTGCAGTTTATTGTGAGGACTTATTCTCATCAATAACTGAACCACAATAATATTATTTTCATTAATTCATCTTCTATTTAATTCGCAAACGTTTCTTCAATCAACTTCCTTGTATGAAGGTTTTTTTCATTTTTTAACAGAGCTTCTGCCTACAAGAATTATTTTCATCAATCCCGTTTTCATTTATTAAATTTTCTTATCGTCATTCCAGCATCTATTTCGGTTAAAAAACTCATTCATCAATCCAGCTTCATCAAGTACGCCTATATATGGTTTGTTTAATCAATCCAACTTCTATTTAAGGAGAAATTACTCTCATCAATCCAACATCTATTTAAAGCCGTTTTTCTCCTCAATTCAGCTTAATTCTACTAAAACGTAATTTATTTGTTCATTTCAACTTCTATTTTTAGGGAGATCATTTCGTTTATCCATGTATCATCCATTGTACAAGTCATAAATCTGACTATACATTCATCATCGTTCCATTTTATATATATATATATATATATATACTATATATATTTCATCAAAAGTTTAATAATTCCACCGTCCATTTATCAAGTGTTCTTTCACCAGTACCGTATAGGCCTACATATAACTTCTACTATAGAGCAGGAACAACCAGCGACTAACAAATTTGTAGTTACCATTTTGTCGGTGAACCAATTGTCGGTGAGCTATTTGTCGTTGAACCATTGTCTGTGAACCATTTGCTATATATGACACCGTGTAAGAATATGTTATTTTTTTAAATATTGTGTGCAGCAGAGTTCTATTAAATGCGGATATAGCGCTATAGTATAGGGTTTGCAGCTTTGCAGAGTTTCGCTTGCAAAATATAAGACAATACCACTATAAGCCTTACTCTATGGATGTAAACGCGCTAGAATAAGAAGTTTGGTTAGGTATACGGACCCCTAAGCGGCCTAAGCGTTATAAGAAAGAAGAATCGGAGTTCGTCCGTTTCGCAATATCACAGCAGAAGATGTATTCTTCCGCACGAGGCGCTGCTGTCACTGACCGGAAGTCGTCACATTCCCGCGACGCCCGACTTCCGCCTGGACGGAAACATTTCCGGCGGATCGCACCGATGTCTGCGTTTTTTACAATTTGCCGTTCGCTTTCCATGCAGGCGCGTAAATCGGACGATTTCGGTTGTTGCCCGTCGAGTTCCGTCTGCAGCCGCCCCCCCCCCCCACCACCCCCCCCGTGATACCCGGGTGGCAGTATATATAGAGGCGCAAACAGCGACCAGGGTATCCCGATGACGACGCGCTCTGGCTCAATATATTTTGTTCGCGACTTCCTGGTGGGATATAGGCGACTACCGGCGTCCATTATGGACGGATATCGGTCGGTGCTATAGAGCGTCGGACCTGCATGCGAGGCCGAGTCTTGCGAAGTCTTGGCGACGAGTTGACGTTCGTGGACTTCATAAACAAATCAGGACTGGACTTAATCAGACCCGGGTCGTGTCGTTATTACGAACAGGGCCGGACAGACGTCGACGAGGGAAGTGAAATTCATTAGGTATCCGCAAGGCGGCTTTATTGGACATTTCTGGATAGACCGCTGAGGAGCGCGAAGGCGAACGCCGCTGGACGTCCCGCCGTCTTGCGATTATCAACGCCTGCAGCGACCGCGAAGGCTTAATAAGCGCCGTCCATCGACCGTCAACTCACCGAAAGACGGACGGACGGACCGACGGATGGACGAGCGGGCAGCGACGCCGCCGCCGCCGCTCTGCAGCCGTCTGCAGGACCGACTCATGACTAGCACGCAGCTCCTTAGACCGGACCGGGTCTCCTCCTCCTCCTCCTCCTCCTCTTCTTCTTCTTCTTCTTCTTCTTCTTCTTCTTCTTCTTCTTCTTCTTCTTCTTCTTCTTCTTCTTCTTCTTCTTCTTCTTCTTCTTCTCCTCCTCCTCCTCCTCCTCCTCCGCCTCTGCCTCTGCCTCTGCCTCTGCCTCTGCCTCTGCCTCTGCCTCTGCCTCTGTCTCTGTCTTTGTCTCTGTCTCTGTCTCTGCCTGACCCTTCGGTTGCAGCATCGATTGACGGAGCTGCGGAGCGACTAAGACGACGTTTTCACCTGAGCGGAGAATTGGGTTCGATACTTTGTTCTGTATTCCGCGTCGTCGTCATCGCAGTGCACCGATTTAATTTAAAAATCTTCTCTCCATTTAATTCGTATTTCGCATGCAATGTGTTGCACATTTGTCTTGTAATGTATTGCTGTGTATTATATATAGACCAGGTCATGTGACTGCATGTGACTGCATTACAGTGCATAACATTGTATGACATTATATGACATTGTATGACACTGCATTATGTTGCAGTGCATAATAATACACTGTATGGCTTAGCATGGTGTTACGTCACAGACTGCATGCTTGTCATTGTCGATTGATTCTCTGATGCAGGGAGTGGCCAGATCCAGCTGTGGCAGTTCCTTCTCGAGCTTCTCTCCGACAACGGGAACGTCAACTGCATCTCGTGGGAGGGTGCGAACGGCGAGTTCAAGCTCGTCGACCCGGACGAGGTCGCCCGACGATGGGGCGAACGCAAGAGCAAGCCGAACATGAACTACGACAAACTGAGTCGAGCCCTGCGCTACTACTACGACAAGAACATCATGACGAAGGTGCACGGCAAACGATACGCCTACAAGTTCGACTTCGCCGGCCTCGCGCAGGCCATGCAGCCGGCGTCGGCCACCGACCCCGGCGCCTACAAGTACCGCCAGCCGGACCTCTTCCTGTCCGGCTACCATCACCATCATAACGCTGCCGCCAACCACCTGAACTTCATGAAGGGTCACCACCATCACCATCACCATCACTCCATGTCGTCGTCTGCCTCGCCGTTCTTCACCTCCCCGCCCGGCTACTGGTCCAGTCCGGCTGGGCCCCCGTCCTTCTACCACAACCTCCCGAATCCGGCCATGCCCCACCATCCATCGCACATCGGACCATACGCCTACTCCTGAGGGGCTGCTCCGCTGCTGTGCTGTGTAATGAGCAGAGATGATCTATATTATAAGGCAGAAATTCCATATGTTTGTTTGTTTGTACGCTTTTGACAGAATTGGCTCTCCCCTGCAGAATAGGCTCGGAAATGAAACAGCGTCGGTTTATAAAAATTCTTGCAATCGATTCTTACCCAAATTATAAGCACATGTCAACTATTTTCAGGTTTTAACTCACTTTAAAACAAGAAATATTTGCGTTTTAAGACAGATTTCATCAGTAATTGACCACACGAGCGCGTAAGTCAAGAGTCTACACCGCATGACGTCATACCCGCCCAGTAATAATATCCGTAGCGCCCCGCAGGGACGGGTTACGTTTGGCTTTTTGGAGAAGCGAGGTGGGGTGGAGGGTTGGCGAAAACCCGAAATTTAGCAGTCAACGATGGGTACCAGAGTGGGGAAGTGTTTAAAACCCGAAATTTCACTTTAGAACTCGAGTTATTAGCGTTTTAAGACAGAAGCGTTTTAAAACAGATTTCATCGCTCACGCGTTGGTAAACAGTATCGAGCTTCAGTAAAAGAGTCTACAGCCCGAATGACGTCATACAAGCCCAGTAATAATTTCCCTAGCGGGGCATGTTACGTTTGGCTTTTTGGGGAAGCGGGGTGGGGTAGAGGGTTGGCGAAAACTCGAAATTTAGCGGTCAACGTTGGGTACCATAGGGGAGTGATGTTTAAAACCCTAAATTTCCCGGGCAACGCCGGGTTACACATCTAGTAGGCTATAAAACGGGAAAGGTAAAGTCGGTCAGCCAATGAGAAAGCAGGAAGGTGGGTCAGAGAAATGGAAACTGGGTCGCATAAAAGACACCGAATCTCAAAGCATGGAATAAAATCATAAAAGCTGGAAATTGGGTCACACTAAGTTGTTGGTTCAACAGAGGGGGTTCATTTCAAGGATTTATATAGCGTCTCTTTAAGACGCTACTCAGACGGTTGGCTAAGATTACATGTATAACCTGCATGTTTTTATATTGGACTAGATGTGTAACCCGGCGTTGCCCGGGAAATTTAGGGTTTTAAACATCACTCCCCTATGGTACCCAACGTTGACCGCTAAATTTCGAGTTTTCGCCAACCCTCTACCCCACCCCGCTTCCCCAAAAAGCCAAACGTAACATGCCCCGCTAGGGAAATTATTACTGGGCTTGTATGACGTCATTCGGGCTGTAGACTCTTTTACTGAAGCTCGATACTGTTTACCAACGCGTGAGCGATGAAATCTGTTTTAAAACGCTTCTGTCTTAAAACGCTAATAACTCGAGTTCTAAAGTGAAATTTCGGGTTTTAAACACTTCCCCACTCTGGTACCCATCGTTGACTGCTAAATTTCGGGTTTTCGCCAACCCTCCACCCCACCTCGCTTCTCCAAAAAGCCAAACGTAACCCGTCCCTGCGGGGCGCTACGGATATTATTACTGGGCGGGTATGACGTCATGCGGTGTAGACTCTTGACTTACGCGCTCGTGTGGTCAATTACTGATGAAATCTGTCTTAAAACGCAAATATTTCTTGTTTTAAAGTGAGTTAAAACCTGAAAATAGTTGACATGTGCTTATAATTTGGGTAAGAATCGATTGCAAGAATTTTTATAAACCGACGCTGTTTCATTTCCGAGCCTATTCTGCAGGGGAGAGCCAATTCTGTCAAAAGCGTACAAACAAACAAACATATGGAATTTCTGCCTTATAATATAGATGTCAAAGAAAGAAAGAAAAATCCCCCAACCTATATATAGCCTAATAACCATCGCGTTTCAATTCTAAGCTCTCCTGCATCAGTTTCACTCATATTCGTGACTGCATGTGTGCTCAGCATCACGATAATCTCCATATGATCACTTTACCTTCTTTGTAGCCTAATTCTATTTTTGACAACTCTAATTCTCTTTCCGTAGTCCTTTCTAAAAACTCAATATATTTTAGGCCTAAGTGTCTTTAACTCACCCTCCAAAGTTCACCTGCTCGAGTTGTGACCAAAACATCAAAGTATTAATCAAATCACACTGATCTATCCGACCATCGTCGCATACCTATACTGTTCATCAAAATTCTCGAAATACCACACAGCTCCTCTGAGGCTCTGGATCGTGACCCATCTGTGGTTCTCAGCTTCTTTGTTTTGCCACCTCGATCCTGCCGTTCAGTTGCCTCGATCTGTCTCAAACCCCCCCCTCTCTCTGTATATCAATCGTTTCTCATGAGGCCCGCACATCTCACAAAAATCTTACCTTGATCCCACCAATCGTCCGTCATCCAATTTTCCAACCAAAATATAAGCCACCCCCGCCGTAGCACCACTTCTGGATGTAAACCTTCGGGAAACGGAATTTGTTTTCCATGATAACTACTCCAGGCAATCATGGGCGCCCGCAGAAATTTTTGCAGGAGGGGGCAAAACACAATGGTCAAGGTTAAAAACATTTGTAGCAAGAGGTCAAAAAATGCAAAGCAGGGAATTAAGAACACGCATGGGTATTTTTCATAGAGGTTTCTTGATGTAAATTTCTCAGTTCCACTTTTTAAACTTTCTAATATGAATTGTTTCTTTTTGCAAAGAATTTTGTTTAAAAAATCGACAAGTATTAGTTAAAAGTATGTTTTTAAATTCTCTAATGCGAAGAATTTTTTTATAAACCCCAAAAATAGAAGTGAGAAAAACAGGTTTCAATTTTCCAGGGGGGGCAAGTGCCCCCTCTTGCCCCTATGTGCGGGCGCCCATGCAGGCAATCCATTTGAATTGACGTTGTGGTCGTTGAAATTTGGTGTCCTACGTTCGGCTAGTATATTTAGGTTCAAAATATGCCTGCTGGTTGTCAAAGCAACAAATTATTACAGTTCAAACCAGCCAATCAAGGAACCGGTACACTGACCGAAAAATGACCAATCACCACGTATCTATGACTTGGTGACCTAGTTTCCTGTGAAACTTGCACGAGTACTCTACCTTCCTCTATAGGATATGTGCTAGTAAGTATGTAATGCAACGGCTATTGGCGTCAAATGTCGTTTACACGATGTAATGGTAATGTAATGCCTATAGAAAACGACATCACTGAGGTAGAAAGCTAGTCAATCAATCATTAATGAAATCCTCTTTTGCTGCTGCAGTCACTTAGAAGTTAGAAATAATATTTAATCGATCGTCATATGACTGAAAATAAATGGACTTGTTTCGTATAATTGCCTCAATTCATGCATAAGAATTCTAGAGACTTATGTACCGATTATTATTTTTATTGCTATTATTTGACATTTAACGCATCATCGTCATCATCATCATCATCGTCGTCGTCATCATCATCATCATCATTATTCTGCTTTCTTGTTCTTTTTGTTGCTGTTGTTCCTACTGTTATTAATACCATTATTTTTTACCCCAAGATATACATGATACATCAAGGACTTCAACATTACTAGGTGTTGATGAAAATTGTCTTATTATTATTGTCATTATTATTAATATTGATATTATTATTGTCATTATTATTAATATTAAGATTATTATTGCTGTTTGTTTATTAATATTATTAATATTATTATTGCTATTGGTTTATTATTATTAATATGTATTATGTACATACGAAATTTGAGCTATTCAATTGGCTCTATTGAATGATTGTTTATTTGGCTGCATGGGTAAGTTTGTATTTGACTTTTCGAATGATGTCTAGAAATAGCAGACACAATATAATGGGCAATTTGTGTTGTAAAGGAGCAGGCGCTAAAACATTTGGTCCAGCCCCATTAGTGTATATTTTCCATTATAAGCTACTGATTTTAAGCTAATGACGTATTATGACCATGAATATCGAAATTTAAATCATGATGGTGTTACATTGCGCATTTCTCATAATACATGTAACCACAGATATTTAAGTATTCAGGCATGTACGTTATGCATGCAAGTTTGTAAGCATGAATGCTGTATGCAAGTGTGTATGTATATAGGACTATTTGAATACAGTTTGTCTTGCTAAGGCCACAGTGACGTTTTGAGACAATTTCAGTGAATTGCGGCGAATGATTGCAATGCGTCAGGAATAATAACTAGGCCCATGTGTAAATAGCTTTAATTATATTTATTTCTTGTGATTTATTTTGAAGAGTTTGATTAAACCTGGCGTGCAATCATGACCATTCATGAGTAATCTAGTCAATATTATACGTGTGTGTTGTAAACAGTAATTTTGTTTGTTTGTTTATTATAATTTCTTTACTCGTTTAGTAAATAATTTTGTTTACTAAAGCTTCGACTGCCTGATATTTGATCTACAAATAAAGACTGCTATATATTATTGTACAAAACAACGACTTTTTCACGATGATGCTATTCGCATGTATATATATATATATATATATATCTGGCTGTGTGACTGTTTGCATGCATGCATACATATATCTTTCGTATCCATCATCTATATATCTTACATCATGATTCTTTATCCCGCCCCATGCACGCCCCCGCCTTCCCAGCAATCTCTTTGTCCGTCCTTCCTGCTCTGTGCGTGCCACTCCATTCTTTCTTCTGTCCTTCTGTTCCTTCCTTCCTCTATGTCTTCCTGTCACTCTTGTGTCGTCTCTAACCCGAACGGCGGCCGCACCGTCTCTCACCCAACTCAACCTCGTCGCCATCGACCATATACGCAAATCTAGCGTCGTCTCCAAAATGACTTAATGACTTAATCGCGGTCCGTCAACGTCGCTAATGAGCCCTCCTCCTATTATCGTCTTCGTCTTCGCCTTCTTTATATTCACAGTAGCGTTCCTAGCGGCAGTTCTATCGACAGTTCTCTTGCCTCCCCTTACACCCAAGGCAAGAAGCCATGAAATAAACCGCATTGGGTGGCATGTCACATGCCGCATAAAACAACCGCAAATGACGTAATAAATCCATTGTACTATAGTAATCGCAAGCGCCGAAACTGATAGAGCGCTATTTTACTTTATAACTAAACGCGCGCACCAGATTATTCGCGAGCGTCAGGTCAAAGATTCTTCAAATGCAGCAGATGGAGAACAAAATTCGTTTGAACAGAGGAAATGTATAGGCAGTTACGTTTTTCTTAATTATTATTTGCCAGCATGCTAATTGAACATGATTATCAATAGGCCTATCTGGGTATCCATAGGCCTATCTGTATGTTTGTTTGTTTGTGTGCGCGTGTGTGCGCGCGCGCTGTGCTGTGCGGTTGTTGGTCTCAATGTAGATACAGAGGAGGGCTATATAAAGGTGAGAGGAATGGGAAGAGAAAGAGAGATACGAGGAAAAGGAGGATGGTGTAGTACGTTAAACGCGGAAAGGAGTGGGACGAGATTAACTGAGTGACAAAATGACGGGGAAGAGGAGAAGGAGAAGGAGAAGGAGGGAGAATGAATGAAGGAATAAGAAACCAGATAGGAGGAAATGAACAGAGGAAGAAACGAGAATATGAGCGGTCAGAGCATAAGGAGGAGGGGAGAGGGAGGGAGATAGAGAAGAAGGAGGAGTTCGGGAAAAGGAGGAGGAGGACGATGAAAAGAAATCAGAGACCGAAGAATATCAGGATAGAGAAAGAGGATAAAGACGACTATAAACATGCAGAAGAGGCTTAGAGGAGAAGGAGGAGGATGACGAGGAGAAGGAGGAGGAGAAGGAGGAGAAGAAGGAGGAAGAGGAGGACGAGGAGGAGGACAGGGAGTGGAGGACGAGTAGGACGAGGAGGAGGAGAGGAGGAAGAGGTGGAGTAGGGAAAGGAGGGATGGTGTGAGGAGGAGGATTAAGAGAAGCGAGATCCCCTCCGCTCTTCCAGCCACCGTCTAATCGCATTAGCAGTTCAGACGGAAACGGTGACCGAGGAAGCGCGCCAGCAGACGAAGACATCGAGACATCGACGTCGCCACCTAGCGTTGGGTAAGCCAATTAACGACGACGCCAATTAAGACGTATGCGCTAATTGGCTTCCAGACGATACAGAAAATAATGGGCGACGTAGCGACATCCAGTGGCTAATTGAATAATTGCCATGATGACCGATTGAGCGATAATACGCATGCAGGGAGAAGGGCTGTGCGGGGGTAAGGGGTTAAGGAAGCGAATCCACGCAGAGCAAAGATTATATATATCCAATGAATAGTACGGGTATACATTGCATATGTATTTATGCATATATGATATATATATATATATATATATATATATATATAATATATAATATATATACAGGCCTATATATAAAACATAGGCTATGTTACAATAATTATCGTCATATTACATTCATTGATTAGCCTAACGCTCATAATAATACGCGCGATAGGTCACACCCATTGCATGGCGTACATTCGTTCCATTCATTCAATCATTCTTTCTGTCGTTCATTCACACCGTCTACTAGACCATCCTTTTTTATTTATCTGCTCATCCATCCATCTATCCATCCATCCATACATCCATCCAGCCACCCTCCCATCTTCACGTATTCATTCATTCATTCATTCATTCATTCATTCACTCACTCACTCACTCATTCATTCATTCATTCATTCATTCATTCATTTATTTATTCACGCTGACAAGTAATGGCGATTATTAGGGCAGTCCTTCGTACAACTAACACGGTCCCTCCCTGTCGATTTCTATATAGCACCTCCTCGTCCAACCTTTCCGTTACAACTGCTAAGATAAAGATAAAGGAAGAAGAGCCGGGAAAGGAGTCGTCTGCGCATGCGCGTAATGAGCGCCTTTGTTGATCCAACATCAGTTCCATTTCGCTGCGAAACTTTACTTCCGCCGGAAGGGCACCAGCAACGGAAATGCAGAACCATGCGACACCTAGGGGGTGGGGCGCCTGGCGCGTGCTAACGAGATTTGATGGGAGGGGTTCATAGGGAGGGGCCGACCCTCTTCTTTCTTCTTATGACGTCGTTTATACTCGCGAAGACAAACAGCACCGGAGACAGTAAGAAGCATTGTTTGTCGTCGAAAAGTTTTCCATAAGCAATACA
>OX457036.1:54341053-54343553 GCA_949752735.1 Lumbricus terrestris | reverse complement strand
CTTGATTTTCATGCAGTTTGATGTATAGGATACAGGATATAGCCATTTATTGACCAGCCAAATTTCATATGAATCAATTAATGGTTACTAAGGAATTTCATGACACAAATGTCCCAAAACTTTGAAGCCGATTTTCTCAATTGTAAGAATTTAGCAAATTGCAGATTCAAAAGCATATAACTTCAGTTAGAAAAAAGATATTTTTATTCTGTAAAAAGTATTTTGAAGCAGATTAACTGTAGAATATGGCTGAATAAAAAAAGTCAAAATCGTCATACGACGGGTTTCGAAGGCTTCCGTCACATTTTATATTCTATGCGATTAGCGCCTACAGATTTAAGAAGCCATTCACTGTTGCAACGTTAACTATCACGTCTCCATTGCAGAAGCAGACGTCATGACGTCATATCGTGACGTCATTCTCGCCGCTAGCCGATTAATTACCTGAGTTATTCAGAGGCTTGCTCAGTGCAGAAACCACAGGGAAAGGAGAATGCGGCTGTGGGTGAGTCTACAACGCTATATGTATACATACTTGCCCAGGTTCCATGGTAGTAGGTTATACTGTAACAGTTCATAATGTAGATCTACCGGTATTAGGCCTATATATTATTAGACATGAGAAAATACTTTATTAATTGTAGAAGCATTGTGGAAAATCTCATTGATTTGATTTGATAATATAATTTACCGATGAACTGCATTCACGAAGTCGAGAATATTTCAGCTGAAGACGAAAAGCTATATACTTATGAAAGACGGATGAAATTGAAAACTGAAGAATTAGGATGTGTCTACGTTGCCCATGATAATCCACAGAAGATGCCAGCAAATATATGCGATTGTTGCGACAGCGACACAATACAAGGAGAGTGTGTTTAATAAAATCATTGCTCGCCTGATCTTGACAAGTTCTAGACGTTCCAGAATGCAATTTTTTACGTCTCCGGAGAATTTTTTGAAATCCCGAGGGATCTGAGACACCTCGGGAAAATAATAATAATAATAATAATAATAATAATAATAATAATAATAATAATAATAATGATAGTAATAATAATAATAATAAGAAGAAGAAGAAGAAACTTAGGTTTCATGGCTCTTGTTCATGCTCCAGACCGCTTAATTGTGTCTCGAAATACTCACCGGCAAAATGTCGCATACGCCGCTGTAACCACGACCAATATGAATTTGGCTTAATTAAAAAATTTATCAACACAGTAAACCTATTGTTAATAAATCTATTAGGCTAGATATCGATCTAGAAGTGGCTTTTGGTGGACGTGGTCTTTCGAAAGAAGAAGGCAGGGAGGCAGTATACGGCAGAGACGGAGGGAGACTTCCTTCCAATATGATTTTGGATCGAGATAGAAGCAATGTATTCGTCACAAGCATAAATATGGAAATCAAGAAAAGAATGCCGACCCCACCGATGCTGCTGCTGCTGATGATGATGATGATGCTGCTGCTGCTGATGATGCTGCTGCTGGTATTCATCCTCCTCGCTCTTATCTTCTTTTCATCGCCTCATTCGCTACCTTCTCCCTTATTTCCATTCATGATCTGTTTAATTATCTTCCTTTCCTTGCACGCCCTCTTCTTTCTCATATATACTCATTGTCTTCCTCTTTGCTCTCCTCCTATATTCTTAATTCCTTTATTTCGTCATCAGCGTATGCTCTTCTCCATGCATTGTTCCTATTTTCCTCTTCCTTGTCATCGTGCTTCTTCTCCTCCTCCCTATTCCTATTTGTCTTCTTAATTCCTTCCATTCTCCTTCTCCTTCTCCTCCTCTTCCTTTGTTTCCTCCTCCCATAAACCTCTTCCATTTCGTTCTAATCCTCTTCCTCATAACCTGCTCCTATACTCTTTCATTCCTCGCTCATCATTCCTTTCATCTTCCATATTTTTTTATTTTTCTCATGACCGCTTCTTCTATTCACCCCTTCTTCTCTGCATCACTTCCATGTGCACCTGCGTTCCCTCTGCTATATCTTTCCCCATTACCACTATCCTCCATCCGTCCATCCCATCATCCATCCATCCATCCATCCGTCCGTCCGTTCGTCCATCCCATCATCCATCCATTTATCCATCCATCCATCCATCCATCAATCCATCCATCCATCCACCCACCCACGCATCCATCCACCCACCCTCCCACCTACCACCCATCCATCCATCTATCCATCCATCCATCCATCCATCCATCCATCCATCCATTCATCCATCCATCCATCCATCCATCCATCCATCCACCACTCGCCAGTTTTAATAATAATTTGATATATCCGGCTGAATAGCCTTCGAAGTATGTGTCACCATCTAATCAACGTATCTCTCGCTGATGCACGTGTCCCAACCGGCGCGCATGCGCATGCCACGGCGCGCCAATGCAGAGCAACAAGGCAGCAGCGCCACCTACTGTATACGGTGTACCGTATAATACAGTGTAGATGCAGGCCATGCATCCAATAAATGTCGTCGTCGTCATAAACCA
>OX457036.1:54273553-54336053 GCA_949752735.1 Lumbricus terrestris | reverse complement strand
TTGATCCTTTGCAAGCTTTGCTGTAGAGAAATACCAGATCACAGGTGAGCTACACCTGAGATCTCTTTGAGAGCATCTGGGGGCGAAGAACATCTGCTGTTGGTCAGGTTTCTTTAGTCTGGATGTTTAGTTTGTCATTCATTCGCCAGGTGGAAGACGACGACGACGATGACTCTGCATTCAACGAAATGGACAAAATAATTGTATCCTATATAGAACGAAGCAGATGCAGCAGGTAGACAGATGGATGCTATGAGAGCTACATTGTTACAGCACCCAGGTCTGTAGTTTTGAAGGTCCCACGGTTATAGGCCTAAGTATGAGGACCAGCGTGTTGTCAGCGTGGTAAAGGTAGTACAACACTAGCACTGATCAGACAACCATTGAATCTGCTTTGTTATTGACTTCATTTCCTTAGCCACGGCACAAGAGGATGTGTGGACAGTCCTCTTCCTCGTCCTACTGTCTTCCCAACGACACATTATAACTGAGTTTCCTAGAGGACGCACTTGTCTAGTGATCAGTCAGAGGGCTGTACACGAGGGTATACGCGAGTATACAGCGTGATTGGAGGGTGTGGAGGAAGAGAGCGAATGGAGGGAAAAAACGGCATCGTATACTCACCTCCCGAAAAGTAGGGTATACGCGGGTAAAAAAGCAAGGTACACCGTACACGCTAGTAAATTAGGGTGCACGCGGCTGTTTAAGATGTAGGCATATTTTGCAAGGATAGACAAAAAAATCCCGAGATTTTGGCCAAATGACTAAAAAAAACGTCGTCAGAAATTTCGGGGCCAAAATAGGTCCGTTTTTCTCCCGGTCAGCGTGTATTCACATCAAAATTTACCAGTACAGCCGTCTCTTCCTCCACACCCTCCGTTCGCTCTCTGCCTCCACACCCTCCAATCACTCTCTTCCTCCACACCCTCCAATCACTCTTCCTCCACACCCTCCATTCGCTCTCTTCCTTCACACCCTCCAATCACTCTCCTCCTCCACACCCTCCATTCGCTCTCTTCCTCCACACCCTCCAATCGCTCTCTTCCTCCACACCCTCCAATCACTCTCCTCCTCCACACCCTCCATTCGCTCTCTTCCTCCACACCCTCCAATCGCTCTCTTCCTCCACACCCTCCAATCGCTCTCTTCCTCCACACCCTCCATTCGCTCTCTTCCTCCACACCCTCCAATCGCTCTCTTCCTCCACACCCTCCATTCGCTCTCTTCCTCCACACCCTCCATTCGCTCTCTTCCTCCACACCCTCCATTCGCTCTCTTCCTCCACACCCTCCATTCGCTCTCTTCCTCCACACCCTCCTTTCGCTCTCTTCCTCCACACCCTCCATTCGCTCTCTTCCTCCACACCCTCCATTCGCTCTCTTCCTCCACACCCTCCAATCACTCTCTTCCTCCACACCCTCCATTCGCTCTCTTCCTCCACACTCTCCATTCACTCTCTTCCTCCAAACCCTCCATTCGCTCTCTTCCTCCACACCCTCCAATCACTCTCCTCCTCCACACCCTCCATTCGCTCTCTTCCTCCACACCCTCCATTCGCTCTCTTCCTCCACACCATCCAATCGCTCTCTTCCTCCACACCCTCCATTCGCTCTCTTCCTCCACACCCTCCAATCGCTCTCTTCCTCCACACCCTCCATTCGCTCTCTTCATCCACACCCTCCATTCGCTCTCTTCCTCCACACCCTCCTTTCGCTCTCTTCCTCCACACCCTCCATTCGCTCTCTTCCTCCACACCCTCCATTCGCTCTCTTCCTCCACACCCTCCAATCACTCTCCTCCTCCACACCCTCCATTCGCTCTCTACCTCCACACCCTCCATTCGCTCTCTTTCTCCACACCCTCCATTCGCTCTCCTCCTCCACACCCTCCATTCGCTCTCTTCCTCCACACCCTCCAATCGCTCTCTACCTCCACACCCTCCATTCGCTCTTTCTCCACACCCTCCAATCACTCTCCTCCTCCACACCCTCCATTCGCTCTCTTCCTCCACACCCTCCATTCGCTCTCTTCCTCCACACCCTCCAATCTTGGACCAAGAATTGACCCTTTCTGATCACGTGAGGAATGTTTGTCGCACTTGCTTCTACCATCTTCGTCAAATTCGCTCGGTACGTCGCTCACTTACAACCAAAGCTGCCACTACTCTGATGCATGCATTTATATGCACGAGAGTTGACTATGGTAGTGCCATCTATGCGGGCTTAACACTTTCACGCATTAATAAGTTGCAATCTGTCCTTAATGCTGCGGCCCGCCTGATTGGCGGCATACCAAAGTTTGGGCATATATCAAGTTTTATACGGGAAGAACTGCACTGGTTGCCAATGCAAAAACGTATTGAGTTTAAGATTTTAATGTTCATGCGCAATTGCCTAGCAGGCCAAGCTCCGATCTATCTTATGGAACTCTGTGTACCTGTGCTGTCCATCCCAGGCCGTAGATTCCTTCGCTCTGCTACGCATGGTGACCTGGTTGTCCCTAGGGCTCGATCTTCCACAGTGCTACATAGAAGCTTTGCTATGGTTGGTCCGTCTTTCTGGAATAAGTTACCTATTAGTCTTCGCAATGAACTTCTTTGTATTTCTTTGCCCCTTTTCCGCAAGCGTTTGAAAACCATTCTCTTTGATTGTGGTTAGGTGTCAGGTCGGGAGCGCCTCTGAGGAGTTCTCTTGAAGTGGCGCTATATAAATGTACGATTACAATTACAATTACAATTACAATTACAATCACTCTCTTCCTCCACACCCTCCATTCGCTCTCTTCCTCCACACCCTCCATTCGCTCTCTTCCTCCACACCCTCCATTCGCTCTCTTCCTCCACACCCTCCATTCGCTCTCTTCCTCCACACCCTCCATTCGCTCTCTTCATCCACACCCTCCATTCGCTCTCTTCCTCCACACCCTCCTTTCGCTCTCTTCCTCCACACCCTCCATTCGCTCTCTTCCTCCACACCCTCCATTCGCTCTCTTCCTCCACACCCTCCAATCACTCTCCTCCTCCACACCCTCCATTCGCTCTCTACCTCCACACCCTCCATTCGCTCTCTTTCTCCACACCCTCCATTCGCTCTCCTCCTCCACACCCTCCATTCGCTCTCTTCCTCCACACCCTCCAATCGCTCTCTACCTCCACACCCTCCATTCGCTCTTTCTCCACACCCTCCAATCACTCTCTTCCTCCACACCCTCTATTCGCTCTCTTCCTCCACACCCTCCATTCGCTCTCCTCCTCCACACCCTCCATTCGCTCTCTTCCTCCACACCCTCCAATCACTCTCTTCCTCCACACCCTCCAATCACTCTCTTCCTCCACACCCTCCATTCGCTCTCTTCCTCCACACCCTCCATTCGCTCTCTTCCTCCACACCCTCCATTCGCTCTCTTCCTCCACACCCTCCAATCACTCTCTTCCTCCACACCCTCCATTCGCTCTCTTCCTCCACACCCTCCATTCGCTCTCTTCCTCCACACCCTCCATTCGCTCTCTTCCTCCACACCCTCCATTCGCTCTCTTCCTCCACACCCTCCAATCACTCTCTTCCTCCACACCCTCCAATCACTCTCTTCCTCCACACCCTCCATTCGCTCTCTTCCTCCACACCCTCCATTCGCTCTCTTCCTCCACACCCTCCAATCACTCTCCTCCTCCACACCCTCCATTCGCTCTCTTCATCCACACCTCCATTCGCTCTCTTCCTCCACACCCTCCATTCGCTCTCTTCCTCCACACCCTCCAATCACTCTCCTCCTCCACACCCTCCATTCGCTCTCTTCTTCCACACCCTCCATTCGCTCTCTTCCTCCACACCCTCTATTCGCTCTCTTCCTCCACACCCTCCATTCGCTCTCCTCCACACCCTGCATTCACTCTCTTCCTCCACACCCTCCAATCGCTCTCTTCCTCCACACCCTCCATTCGCTCTCCTCCTCCACACCCTCCATTCGCTCTCTTCCTCCACACCCTCCAATCACTCTCTTACTCCACACCCTCCAATCACTCTCTTCCTCCACACCCTCCAATCGCTCTCTTCCTCCACACCCTCCAATCACTCTCTTCCTCCACACCCTCCAATCACTCTCTTCCTCCACACCCTCCAATCACTCTCTTCCTCCACACCCTCCAATCACTCTCTTCCTCCACACCCTCCAATCACTCTCTTCCTCCACACCCTCCAATCACTCTCTTCCTCCACACCCTCCATTCGCTCTCTTCCTCCACACCCTCCAATAACTCTCTTCCTCCACACCCTCCAATCACTCTCTTCCTCCACACCCTCCAACCACTCTCTTCCTCCACACCCTCCAATCACTCTCTTCCTCCACATCCTCCAATCACTCTCTTCCTCCACACCCTCCAATCACTCTCTTCCTCCACACCCTCCAACCACTCTCTTCCTCCACACCCTCCATTCGCTCTCTTCCTCCACACTCTCCATTCGTCGTGAAGCGACGTCGGCGTAGTGACATAACATGACACGACTGTTGAAGAGTTCTTTAATTGCCTCAACATGCATTGTTCTCTTCCACCACACCCTCTAGGGCTGTACACGAGGGTATACGCGAGTATACAGCGTGTACTCACCTCCGGGTAAAAACGGCATCGTATATACTCACCTCCCGAAAAGTAGGGTATACGCGGGTAAAAAGCAGGGTACACCGTACACGCTAGTAAATCAGGGCCCACGCGGCTGTTTAAGAGTAGGCCTATTTTGCAAGGAATGACTAAAAAAATATTCTAGGGATTTTTGCCAAATGACTAAAAAAAGGTCAGAAATTTTGGGGCCAAAATAGGTCCGTTTTTCTCCCGGTCAGCGTGTATTCACCTCAAAATTTACCAGTACAGCCCTGCTAGTGATGTCCATGACATCAAGATACTCCCTGATTCTTAGGTCATCATCGCCCTCTAGCGAACTCGGCGATGACATCAGTGTAGTTTTCGCACGTAATATATAGACCTAATAGGTGTACTCCACAACGAACTCCGCCACTGATTGTTCTCTGCCAGTGCCAGTCCCAAGCCTGGATAAAGGAGGAGGGCGACAGTCTAATCATCCTTGATATGGCAGTGCCGTTAAGCATGTATCAAGTGTACTCCACCACTTCTTGTACTTTTGCAGTGCAAGTCCCAAGCTTGGAGAAAGGAGGAGGAGCCTACATATATATATATATAATATATATATATATATCGTCCTTTCAAGGTAATTTATTCAAGAACACTTTCGGTCCAGCCACGGTTAAGTAAGAGTCTTCAAATAAATTATAGAACAGAACAGGCTGCGACCTGTAACTATACACGGAGCGCGACTGTTACAGGGCGTCCATTCCAGGTCGTGTGGCCGGCCAGAGCGCCGCTGTCCGATGGTAGTCCGAGAGGGAGTACATAATATTAATATACATATATTATATAGGCTACGTACATACGTACATATACATGTATATGCATTATATATATTATACATGGACGTTAGCTTCATCAACCGATCAGAGAACATATCTAGGCTGCAACCTAAAAAACTTTTTGCTACTACTAATAATAACAATTTATATGGCACCGTAACGCGACTATGGGCCTACCGCTTCAATGGCGCCTCACAAACAGCTATGCAATCATCTCACCTCTCACGTCTTTATTTGTATATTTAATAATAATTGTTCATGTATTATTTATTTAATGATCTGCTTAGTTACGTCGTGCTGTCCGGTTCATAATTTATTACATTTGCATAACATAAGCAGTCATATACCGTAAAAAGTAATAGGCCTACGCGAAAAGCATTAGATAATTATACAGAAAAACTTATCCATCTATTCAAGTTTCGACTCCATTTGCAATAAGTCCTTCTCGTGCAGGTGGTTTCCCAATGCAGTTTCGGTTTCTAGATCGCGACCAAGTTTCCGATGCATTATACGCACATGGTTTCGTTTTCCGCGTCTATTAATATATCTAGTTTCGATTTCAGTCATTGCAATAGCTACGTTCATGTGGAATACTACTCTAAGATTAGAGCTCTGCTGTTGTATACGCCTGCACGTCTATTAGGCTACACGTCTTTTACTCTTTCGTTTCTTCATTCTTTCGCACAATCGAGTCATCAACATATTCATGAATCCAGCAAATCTCTTACTGAACATTCGATCTGTCCTTAGACTAGAATTATTCAATCAGACAAGAAATCAACCAAGCATTCAATCAGTCGATAATATAAAACGCCCAACCATGCCACAAACCAATCAGCGAATGAATCAATCAAACATGATAGATTGTTCAATCAATCAATCAATCAATCAATCAATCAATCAATCAATCAATCAATCAATCAATCAATCAATCAATCAATCAACCAATCAATTGAGCAAGCAAACAATTAATCAATCAATCAATTAACCAATTAATCAATCAATCAATCAATCAATTGAGCAAGCAAGCAATTAATCAATCAATCAACCAATCAATAAACCAATCAATCAACCAGTCAGTCAGTCAATCAATAAATCGATCAATCAATAAGTCAGTCAATCAATCACTCAATCAATCAATCGCTTCATCGATCCATTGATCGATCAACCAAACGATCGCCTGATCAGTTTTCCGTCTACAGTACCACGCAACACTTGCACTTTTTCTTTTCGCTCAGCTTTACTTCCTCGGCCCTCTGGCGACTGGGAGAGTCAACAGTCGTCTGCGTGACTTCGACCTCGACCGGAAGAAAGTGAACATCGGTTGACCTCCTCTCGACCCCGGGTTCGCTATGGACTTCGGCAGACCTGGATGACGTCACATCCGCTTCCGGTTTGACGAGGTCAGGGTCGGCGATGTGCAATTCAGTTCGGGTGATGGTCGAGTGAGTGAGTATGTAGTCGGCCTTTCGACTGAGTACTCCATCGGCAAGAAATGGATTGCTGTGACGAGTCTCACTGAATAAAGTTAAACAGATGACCAGATGTACTTAGATAGACTCAGAGGTACTCTCAAAAGGACCTACAAGACCCATGCTGTACTTTTTCCAAAATTATTCTCGAAACAATTTCTTCCATCTATTTTTTTAGGACATAGACCGACTGGTCCGACTCCAAGTAAAATGAATGTCCTGTAAAGAGCAGCGTAGCATAAGACTACACTTAAAAGTAGCGTAGCAGAAATTGCAACAATAGTTTTGAAATCATTTTCCGCCCCCCCCGCCACCAGATGAAGAGAAGTTGAAAAAGTCACTTTCGCGTGTAGGCCTATTTGTTTTCGCAAATTAACTTCCATCTGCTTTGTTTTGAACAATGACACTATATGTTTATTCCTACTAGATAGTTTTGTTTGCTTTGGTTTTAGAGCACTTAGAACATTCAGAACACTTAAGAACGCCTGTAGGCCCTATATCTATCTCTCTCGACCAGTTGTTTTATAACTCCCATCGTTTCCCAGTTCAGCTTGCTTGTAACTGTGTAAACGCAGAGAAATCTTCACAGCACTCTGAAGGTCCTTCGGTTTCTGTGCACGCCGACGCCTATTGGTCTTCCTCTCTTACACTCAGCTCCTTGTAAGCTCCTTCTTGGTCTCTCCTTCTGTCGGTTTCCTCAGTCAGTAAGTTCAGCCAAACACTCAATTACTCAAAGGAGAGCAGCAGGACTGTTTTAAAGGAATTTTTAGAACTGCACAACTCCTTTCATTTCCCATCATCCATGGTAAATTATTTCCAATCGGAGGACATGCAATGACCTTTTTACTAGTTTTAACAGTACAGAAGTGCTTTTACAACTGCACAAATCCATTTAGAACTGCACATTTTGTGTACAACTGCATGTTAAAAAGCCCTGGAGAGCAGTAAACATCAGCATAGCTTTAATCAGTCAGTCAGTCAGTCAGTCAGTCAGTCAGTCAGTCAGTCAGTCAGTCAGTCAGTCAGTCAGTCAGTCAGTCAGTCAGTCAGTCAGTCAGTGAGTGAGTCAGTGAGTCAGTCAGTGAGTCAGTCAGTGAGTGAGTCAGTGAGTGAGTCAGTGAGTCAGTGAGTCAGTCAGTCAGTCAGTCAATCGGTCGGTCGGTCGGTCAGGCAGTCAGCCAGTTAGTCAGTCAACCAGTTAGGCAATCAGTCAGTCATCAGTTAGTAAGTAAGTCGCCTGTAGACGAAGAGATTCTATTAGCTTACCCTTCCTTTATCGACTGTACTTTAGCAAGCTTTGCATCGACTTGTTCACTTTCTTCAGACTCCGCGTGTGGCTCCAAATGGGAAGTCGTTAGTTTAATTTTCGCCGACATTGCCCTCTACCAAATTAAATCCAGACAAAAAGACTTCTAAAGCGCCGCTATCATAACACTCCGTTGTCCATGCTCCTATATGTAGACGTCCAACCCAGAAAGTCCTTGAAGATCAGAGGGACCTGAGGTCTTCAGCTGGTCCTCAGTAGTAATCCTTTGACCTAATTTCGACGTCGCTTAGTTGGCTTATTCGTCATATCCAAGGCCAGCTGTATCAGCCTCTTGTTCAGAGTTTCGACAGGCGGAGAGCGAAGACATTCCAGAGAAAATTTCCGACGGAAAACATCTCAAGTGGAGCAGTGGATCAGAGCACGTCAAACGACTGTGGCGGTCATCTGCAATCTGAGACAAAAAACATAATTATGTAACCGTAAGAGGGATACAGAAGGAGGAGGTGATGGAGGAGAAAGAAAGAAGGGGAAGAAGAGGAAGAGGAGGAGAACGAGGACAAAGAGAAGGACGAAGAGGAGGACGAGGCAGAGGAAGAGGACAAGAAGGAAGAGCCTCACTCCAGAACTGATCAACTGAGGAGGAGGAGAAAGAGGATAAAGAGGAGGACGAACAGGAGGACGAGGAAGAAGAGGAGGTGGAACGGAGGATGATCATACGAGAAGGACAAGGAGGAGGAGGAGGAGGGAGGAGGAGGATGAGGAGGAGTCCATATCGAATAAAATAATAAGTGGCTTCAGTTTTCTTGGCTTCGGTCAGCAACAAGTAAGAAAATCGCTGTAAAATGTTCGAAGGAAAACGTAAACAATCGGCCAACTGATAAAGCAAAATATTAAGTTGGAAGTATACTGCCAACTGTAAACATTACACTTGTAACGTAAACTGTAAACTTTTCTGATAAACTGCCATGACTTCACGCGTTTAGTCGCGTTTAGGCTAATCCAAAAGTATAGAATAATAATTGTTGTAGACCTATTTAAAAACTTAATCACTGTAAAGTAAACGTCTGCTCTTCGATGTTTGTGTAGCGTTTACAGAAGAACCTGTTTCAGGTTTAGTATAACGTTATAAAGCTGGTCGAGCGCCAAGTCGAGTGCAGTAAGAGCTGTGGTGGGAAGCCTCGGCTGAAGGACTTGTAGACAGAGAGAGACATACAGACAGACAGAGAGGCCTCTGTAGCTGCAGGTCTACTCAGAGCGATATGGGCGTAGGAGAAGGAGCAGGAGGATAACGAGGAGGAAAAGGAGGAAGAGGAGGGAAGTAGGGAGGCGATGTTTGTAGGGTGGATACGTGGGATATTTCTGCTGTGGAAGAGAGTTTAGGTTTGGACAGACAGACATACGATCAGGCAATGGCACACTAACGGACATAGAGGGAAACGAAGCGATAGATCGCATGGCACGAAGGCAGACGTTGAGATGAGGAGAGAGGGCAAAGGAAAGGCAGAAGCAGAGACACGTAGACCCAAAGAGGTACAATAGAAGAGAGCGGGAGAAAAACAGAGAGACAGAGACATAGATCTGGATGGGCGGAAGCAGAGAGAGCGCGAGAGAGCGAGGGAGTGGCCCCATGTATGGCTTATAAGCATCGGTCAGGCCAATCCAATATACACAGCTGCTGCTATTGAGGAATGTTTACTTCGGGCGGATGGATCGCAGCCTCAGCAACTGCGAGGGATGGAGGCAGGCAGGCAGGCAGGCAGGCAGGCAGGCAGGCAGGCAGGCAGGCAGGCAGGCAAGAACGGCTGAGACCTCGAGAGACAAACGAACATGCATGCATAGGCCTATATACACGTGGACGGACAGGCAGACAAACATGGGTGGAGTAATAGAGAGAGGCATGTTCAACAATTGCGATATCTTGCATAGGATGCTACTGATCTGCATATATACTGTTAGCCAAGCTCTATATAAACACACACACACACACACACACACACACACACACACACACACACACACACACACACACACACACACACACACACACACACACACACACACACACACACACACACACACACACACACACACACACACACACGCACACGCACACGCACACGCACACGCACACGCACACGCACACGCACACGCACACGCACACGCACACGCACACGTCTGATCGTACAATGTATTTAGTGTTTATCTATATCTGGATGAACATGTAAAATTTTGTATGCACATTATATATTGTTATATCAACTTGTCTACCATGATATTTACAAAAGTCACTTGGAAGAAATGGCTAGGCATCCAGCAGAGAACACTGAAGTCTATAATAATAAAATACAGTTGCCTTTAATTAGTAGGTAAAGGTCAAGGCAGGCAGAACTACCGATATATACATATATGTATATACATATATGTATATATATATATATATATATATATATATATATATATAATTACATGAGATCCTAAAGCCGATTAGAAATATTCGTGAGTTTGTCAAAGTTATGAGCGTTTAAAATGCAGCACCAAAAAATTGAACTTTCCAACATGGAAAACCTGAAAGGAAGTGAAATTCAGCTATATCCGGTGTTCAAAATGTCCTCCTTGTTCACGAACACAAGACCGTAGACGTAGATGCTACTGTTTGATGGTCCGGTCGATGATCACTTGGTCAAACATCTGCCACTCTTCAATCAGACGTGCCCTACGCCCTATACGGTTATCGATGTCATGAATACGCGTGAACGAAAAACGCGCCCCTCCAGTAAATGCACTTGGTACTCCGGATCGAGGTCTGGACTGCTGGGCAGCCACAGCTACGGGTATGAAGCCGAGTGTCTTCCGGGACAACTGCTACACTACTACGTCTACGGTCGTGAGCAAGAAGAACATTTTGAACACCGGATATAGCTGAATTTCACTTCCTTTCAGGTTTTCCATGTTGGAAAGTTCAATTTTTTGGTGCTGCATTTTAAACGCTCATACCTTGGACAAACTCACGAATATTTCTAATCGGCTTTAGGATCTCGTGTAAATATGGTCACTGTTGCTCTGTTTAAAATTTCAGACAAATCCTAAGAGTTTTGACCGAGTTATTACACTTTTTGTGGGGGCTACTTTTTATCCGGACACAATGTATATATACATACAGCATGGACCAAAAAGACCCCTATGGTTTCTGCCAATATTTTGACCAAAAGTAAGAATTTCGAAATGAAATTTTATAGTCTTAAAGAAAATTCATATTTACACATGATGGCCAGATTTCATCAAAATATTTCAAACAGAACAGAATTCTGTATATATGTAAAATTATATATATATATAATATATTACATAATATAGATATGCATGCATCATAGGCATACATACGTTTATGTGCATATACATATATATGTATATATGTATGTGTGTATGACATTGTATGAATGCCTATGATGCATGGACATCTATGTAAAAGATTAATCAAGTAAAGTGTATACTTTCCATTTAGTCAATTGTTTTTTCAGTGTAAATTGAATTGTTCTTCTGTGTGTTACAAACCGCTATTTAGCAAATGATGACACAGCACGAGACCTAGAGCAATAGAGATAAGCCGATTCAAATGCAACAAAGTATTTTTAATACTATACTACACTCGATGAACTTTAACCCAAGAATGTTATTTAAAAACATGTACTAACAAACATTACTATACAAAGTAGCCATACTGTCAATTGTGCCAATGCAAACCTACAGCGTTTTACGTGTTGTTTTATGGATTAAACAAAGCTAAATATATTTATACTCCTATCTGCAGTTATATAGTCCATAAGACTTCAGACCTGCACCATTAGTTTTGTGGAAAATAGAAAGCCACTATTGCAGCATGATGGTACAGTATACAACACATGAATACACACGTGTATTAATAGAACCTTGCAAATCTTTTGGCAAATGACAGTAGCCTACACTCCGTGTCAGCTTCAGACTTTTGGAGAACAACTTGCTATTGGAATGTTTCGACATCAAAGAAATTTGTTTACCTTACGGCATTCTTGGAAACTGAACATATCTTCTAGCTTTTATACTAATTTAAAGAAATGTCTGGTCTGCTAGTATTGCCTGCAGTCAAACTCAAACGCGACTCAAACTACATCATAGCCGTGAGTGACAGCTGGTTCTGATGTTGCTCTGAATATTCAATGCACTATCAAGATACATCTTTCACAAGTATTTTTTCGACACAGCACTCGTTTGACTGGAGCACAGCAAAACAGAGTTGCTGAACTTCATGAATAAAGAAATTATTATTGTAATTAGAAGCACATTACTTGAAATCTTCAACTATTCTTAGCAGCACTCAAAAGCAAAATAATTTTGTAAAGACAACAGCTTAAAATGCTATCATTACAGAATTTACAGTGTGGTAATAAAAAAGAATCATTATCATAAGTATATTAATTGAAGGCTTACACCACTCCTATCAGCAGTGCTGAAATAGTAGAGCAATTTTGTTAAGATGACAGCTTAAAATACCACCATTACAATTTGAAAATTGAAAAAAATTAAGGTGGTCGCATCCTTTTCCCAAAATGCTCCCTCTGCTCAATACTAAGTTGGGCATGCATTGTGCACCTGCTGCAGAAGCAATTGTTAGAATTCGACCGACAGCCCTGAATATAATAGGCCCAGCTCACATGTATTCCTATATTCCACTTGATCGCACATAATTATCTGAACATATCGGAGCAATTTTAGATGGCCCATTTTCTCCCCTTCGTTTGCCAAATCATATATTATTACTGGCAATGTGGGGTCTTCTATATATAGGCAGATGACTCAACCTTTATCCAGCTTCCTCATCTCTGCCTCCGTCCATGGTTCTACAATTTGGTTGTTTCGTTAATTATCTGTCAGTGTTTGAATAAGAGAGATAACGCATCACATCCGAAACGGATGTTGACAATAATCGATGAAAATTAATTGCTTCACAGAGACAGCAGCATCTCATAATTTCTCTCGAAAACTTTTAACTTCCATAGTACTGTTATCTATATAAATAAAGAGGAAACTATGTGTGTGTGTGTCTGTTTGAATAGGATGCATTTCCATAGTTTTTTGGGAGTTTCACTCCAAACCTTCACTACTGCGTCGGTCTCAGCATGGGACACCCCGCAGCGGGGGGGGGGGGTGCGAATCTCTCCCACCATGGGGCGCCGAAAACCCACATTTTGTGTGTATTTTCACTAGCAATTTCTCACTTTCTCAGCTTTTCTCCACAGTTTTTCAGCTTTTAACTTGAAACATTCACTACTGTGTCAGTGTGGCCATGGGAGGGAGGTACCCCAGCTAGTTATAAATATTAATGAACTAGATATCGCCTGAATGCACTCAGAAAGAGATTTGTAATACGATCAATTCCAATGGTCAGTTTAAAAGGCAGACAGAAAGACTAAGGACAATTGCACAGCTATGGGCAACACTGTGCTGCTGTGCATCTTTCAAAGTCACATTGTTTCTGTCTACAATTTAGGCTACTAGCACTTATTCAAACCCCACTAGTGTTGGTTCATACCAGACACCCCTTTCATGCGTGTGAAAATTTGATATTGCAAACCTAGGCATACACAGAAAGTTGACAGTCAGAATAAATGATCATAAAATTGATTTATTTGACCATGTCAAATTATTTATCATGATTTAATCAATTACAATATTGATTTTATGCCGCAAATAGAAATTATCTACGCACAACATTAGGCTTACTGGTCACAGAGCTGACAAGAACACAGTAATTCCAGGGCTTAAAGTGTGGCTGGACGGTCATGGACGGCGTCCATGCACTTATTTTAAAATAAAGAACACCGTCCTGCCACTTATTGGCCAGCACAGCCTGAAAAGGTAATGGCGTCCAGGCACTTCTTTTAGAAAGGTATGGGGCGTCCAGGCACTTCTTTTTTCACACTTTAAGCACTGAAATTTACTGTAATCCATAAGCATACAAATTGACATGAGGTTTAATACTAGCAATTCAGACAAAGTAATCAACTCTGCAGTAGACTTCTCAGAGGTGCTTCATGCTTTTGACAAAACGATATAAAACCCAATATGATAAAACATAATTTGTAATATAAGTAATGCATTTGGCTTCATCTATGACAGGGCTGAAAGTGAGCCGGGTCTTTCCGAGTCTGCAACCCAGCATTGATTTTCGCGACCTGCCTTGGTCGGGTCTTAGCACGGTTGCATATTTTAGATTTAGACCAATGAATGCATCACATTTTCGTGTATTATTTGATCAACTCGATACCAATTACCAACATTTAGTGAAATATGGAGCACTTTTTCCTGACTGGTTAAAAACTTAAAATACTACAATAACAGTGTGGAAAATAAACGAATATTAAAATAAGGTCATCAGAAAAAATGAAGTTGGCGGAGTGGAATTTTTTTTTTGGCGTCTGCACAAACTTAGACCCGGCTCTCTTTCCAAACCACTCTCAGCCCTAATCTATGAAGGGAAAGGCCAAGAGAGGTTCGAATGCTCGTATTGCTGACTTGCGTGTTGCAATCATTCTCACAGCACAGTGCCAAGACATGTAATCAGGCATAATCATAAATAATCAAGAACAAGGAGTGGTTCTTGGTAGATATGGCGAATCAGATAAGGTGAATAGGATAATTCTGGGGTGACTCTGAGGTTGAAGGGTATAGGTAGCAAAGCACCTTAGCAAGAATCTCATGAAGGTAGAGGACGACAACGGAGTCAACCGTCTCGTCAACAATCACTATTCTTCTCGAAGACGAGCGATTTGCTGCAAAGGGAAAAACTATTTTAACTGTATATTTATTAAACTATTATTTCCATGACTACTACAAATTCCACAACCGCTGCTGAAACTATTATATTGTGTAATTTTTTCATCAAATGTAGACAAGCACATAAAAAACTGCAAAGAAACAATCTCAGATCTGTACCACAAAAGTAATTGCTGGACACAAGTCATAATCGTGGAGCACGGTGGTGTAGTGGGTATGTTCATTGCCTTGCAGCCAGAGGGTTGCAGGTTCGAATCCATCTCAAGCCACCTCGTAGGTACCTTGGGCAAGTCCTGCACTCGCAGTTGCTCAGCACTTCGGCATGAAACTCGAATTTAGTGTCTGTGCTGTAGTCGGGAGCGCTTCTGCTTAGATCTTGAAGAGGCGCTATAACAAGCACCCATACATAATCACTCCAAATCGACTGCATCATCCAGAATTCCTATCTGACTAGCCCCGTCTAAGTAAGTATTGCCATTTTTAAACTAAACATAAAATGCGCCTTATCAGTAAGCTATTTAGTAATACTGAAGTGATAGAAGTATTAATCATTCATTGTCAATTCCTGATAGCACTACCCTTTGAGAGTTGATGGTTGTGAATAAACGATCTCATTCTCATATGTATTCAACGTTATGCAAACGCTGGATAATCATAAACATGGTGAAAAGAATCATGATTGCAGCAGTATTGTTTTCATCACATGCTGCCAACCCTGCCTAACCGGTGATAAGGCAGAGAATTCTACCTTCCCAGCACCAAGCACCTACTGATAATTAGCATTAAGAGTAATTTAGAGGAACCATAATTACCTTTCACAGTGCTGCAAACATCCCCTCATACAAATAATGTTGCACGAGTTTTCAGATCATAATAAATAATAATAAAAAAGACCTAACAAAAAATAATTACATTATTGAATAGGTGAAAAACTAGTGTAAAAACTATAATTGTTATTAGAACAATTAAATTTTTAATAATACCTAAAAAACAGACAGAGGTTTAGAATATGATGATCAGTTTGCTGATCTTGATCCTGGGTATCATTTATCCAGTTTCTGTAAGAACTGTCTCAATTCGTCCACTGCGTTTGCTCCCTTCGGTGCTCCTGCTCTTTGCAACTGATCTACTTCCCTATGTTCCCACGTTTCTCCCATCACTGTTCTTATTTCATCAAAGGGAGACTGATGCTTTGACGAAATTCTTGGATATGGAAGCTTTGGAATCCCCTCTGAACCCGAACTTCCCTCGGCGGAATTCGACAGGATGGAACTGTCCGAGTCCAGTTCCACCATCTTGCAGCAAACATCGGAAGCACCCGTTTCTGGAAAAGTGGCAATATCACCTGCTAGTGGAAAGGACGAAAGCGACGTAGATGTAGAAGAAATGGAGGAATCAGCGTTAAAAAAAGAAGAACACAAAGCTGAAAGTGGAGGCGATGGAAGCGGTCTCTGGGGCAACTGGAAGCGTTGTGGCCTTTCGACGTAGTTGTATAACGTAGAATCTTCTTTCGGACTGTGTGGTCCTTTCAAACCAATCGTCCTGTTTAGACTGCGGCTCAATTCAACTGTATCGTAATTAGATTCTTCTTCAGTATGGCATTCTGAGATGATCAGTGACTTTGATGACGCATCCGTTGAACTGGGCAGTTTTGGTGTTCCAGCAGGTCTGCTCGTCATCTCCTTGCTAGATGCTTTGATCCCTAAACGACTGTTTCCAACTGGCAGTTGGGCATCTGGATCATTTGCCAACTGGTAAATTCCACCGTCTGGCATCGTACCACTACTTGCTTCCATCAATGTCGCCAAACCGCAAACCACTTTGGCATTGTCACTGCTTGCTTGGTCCAGCACTCCATCCCACACGCCAACCTCAGAGTAGAGCAGCTCTGAGCAACGTCTGTCGTGAACGGTTGAATACTCACCGCAGAGTTTCGGCTTGTCTTTTACGACACATTTTCTAACGTCATCCGCACATGCATACGCGTACAGATCAGACTCAACGGGTGAATCGTCCGAATCTGAGAGATCACTAAGACAAGAAGAAACCTCTTCCTTTTCCCCTTCGTAGACAACCAGATCATTCCGATCTTCGTGCACACTCTCGTACAGTCCACTGTTCGCTGTTGGCGTTGACTCGGACTCCTTGCCGTCTGTTGAAATCTTTGGAGGCGAATCTAGAAAAGTTATTGCTGGCACGACATCTGGTGGGTCGTTCACAGTTTCGTACGGATTGACCGAGAGCCACTTCTGCGACTTGTTCCGTGACGCAGTGTTCAACGTTAGACTACGCGGAAACTTGGTTCCCAGTTTTGGAGAATCTGCGATTGTCTCGTAGAGGGCAGCACCATCGTCACTGTATGACCTTGGCCTGTTAAAATAAAATAACTTCCATGAAAATTTACTAAATACATTCATTTAAAATAAATTGCTTTACAGTCTTACCAAATACAAATCTATTTAAATTTTCTGAACACCAATTTTCTTAACACAAATTTATTTGTTTTAAAATTTATATAAACATATGTATTCATCTAAAGAATGAATGAATAAAAATATGAGATTCATTCAACAGATATCAATATTTGAATCAGAGGCTAAACAATACAACAACATAATTACACATTACAGATATTTGTCATTGGTAGCAAGTGACTGCGTTGCTGTTTGAATAACTGCATATCTGACAAATTTCAAAAGCAAGCACTCTTAATGTGAATGTTCTCAGGAGACATATACACTGTGAGCCATAAAAAACCGTGCCACTTTATGTTTAGCTATATCTCTGTCATTTCTTTATCGATTTTTACACTTTTTGCATTATTTTAAACAGGAATCAATACTCTAAAGAGCAGAAATAAACATTATCGATTTCATCCTACATGTATGTTAAACTTGTCTTGCGAAACTGAAGACGCTAAAAAAACACGTGAGAATCGATCAATGCTGCATTTTTACTACTTAAATGCAAACAATTTTTCAGTGCCTTTATTTGTTTAAAGTTTGTGTTCAAAATGACTTCCTTTATCACGTACACATTTTGCCAAGCGACGTCGCCCCTGATCAATTGCAGTGTCAATAAGTTGTTGTTCCAGATCGTTCCAGAAGGAAACGAGACACTGCCGAGATTGACGATTCGCGGTGGTCAGTTCCTGAGCCCGTCGTCTTTTTAAGCATTTCAGTTCCAAATCGTTATGAATGATGCGTCTGACCGTCGTTTGTGTAAGATTCAGCTCTCTCGCGATTTGTCTGGTTGAAAGATGTGTTTTAGGCTTGTCTTCCTGGCTCTGAACCAATTCATTGACAGCGGCGATATTATCTTCAGTTCGCGACGATTTTGGCCGACCACTTCCCGCAGCGCGTTCAACTGAACCGATAGTTCTCAACTTTCGCAGAAAGTCATCTAATGTTCTTCTTTTCCAATTCTTGTTCGGAAACTCCTTAATTAATCGTCTAGAAGAATAATTTTTGCATTCCCGCAGATTTTTAATTAAAATTTTATCCTCATAGCTCAACATTTTAAAAATTTAACTCAAATTTTCAACCATCAACTTTATTTACATTATGCTGCGAAACGGATATGACGTCATCGCGCAAGTAAATAAGTAAATCGTAGAGATTTAATTTTTCTTTCAAACGACATAAAAAGATATAAAATTGTTAAAATATCGACCGAGATATAGCTAAAAATAAATTGGCACGGTTTTTTATGGCTCACAGTGTACATATGCAGGACTGCAGGAGCAACAAAAATATGTTAAGTAATGCCCCATCTTGCATTCAATACTGAAGTCACTTTTCAACAAACTTCAGTAGAGGGCAGTACAATGTAAGCTTTGACCAGTCAAGAAAAATGTACATACAATACAAATTGCTCTAGATATACATCGCTGGAGACATCGTGCTTTTGGTCTTGTAATGAAATGGCTTTCAATAAAAAAGATATCTTTCCACCGCAGTTCAAGACACAATTTCAAACTATCTTAAATCGTATTTATTTAGATCTGTCACATTTCGAATGTCTATCTGATAATAATTATTTGATTAATGAGAATCCAGTGGTCGGGCCCCAGGACATGTCTGTATGGATATGCAGCATTTCTGAATGTTCTAGCTTTCTGTGTATTATTTTATTTACCAACGACAATTGTGTTTCAAACAAATTCAAAATAATATAGAAATAAAGCAAGCAGCACTTTTATGAGAAAGAAAAAGGTGCTATATCAAGTATCCAGATTCCAGATGCATCGCCTACAGTACCAGCTATGCTTCAGTGCATATATAAGGTGCTTAATTTGCTTATTGCTTAACACACTATATGAAGAACCAGTCACGTACATACATATCTATACATCAAGAAGCAGATACAAAAGATCAGGCATTGCTACCAAGTAGCATGCAATAATATCCTTTGATCTCAGATCCACTCCTGAAAACAATTCCATGCGCCTTATCAAATTCACCAGATCCATCCAGAATAATTCCTCTAACCCTGAATATCCCTTAGAACGACTTACGAAGGCAATTTGACGGAATATGATGGCAGCCGTAAGAACGTTGACCCCATCGACTCCCTCAACGCCTTCACCCAGTCATCTCTCTCGACTACAGTTCCAGCGACCTACATGAAAAGAGAATAGCACACAAATAATCTGCAGTTTCACGTGAAGGTTTCTATTTTTCGGGCAATCATTTTTATTGTTATTATATTAATAATTCTTCTAAACGCATCAAATATTACTACAATGCCTGTCACTATTTTCATTAATATTATCAAATGGTTACATTCATTGAAGCATTTAATACAAATATGACTACAACTTCATTGCATGCCTGCATGTATAAACGTACAAGCGTGAGCAATTTTATTATGTTTTAATAACAATGCACCACCGCCACCGAAGCCACCACCACCACCTTAGAATACATTTTTCCCCCGAGGTACATGTACAAAAGACCCCATCTGGACTTAAATATCAAAATTAAGAACAGTGTAAAACGTCTGGAACGGCACCTATTCGTCATTTAGATACAACATTGGCAACATGACGTGAAATGCCACCACACTGAACAACTCTTACCACTATTATTATTATTACTATTATTATTATAATTATTATTATTATTAATTATATCTTCGACTTTTTGTCTCTTAATAGAACAATTTTTTCCTCACCATAATAAAGTAGGAAGTGCCACACATTAACTTAGTAAGTGCTTGCAAAATACATAAAATCTGACTAAAGAATACAATAAATCTAGGCATCAGCCAAGCATTATAATGGTTGAAGCATGATGTAAGAAAATCGTATTTCTTGCATCATGGGTTGAAGCAAACCAAAAACATACAATGTAAGTGAGTAAGCTTTCCTCTGCTTATCCAGCACACTTCTTTAGCCAATACTTACGAAAATGTGAGTGGTCGTACGTGTGACAATTTCAAAAGAACAATCTTTTCCGGGACGGATGTATTGGACGTTTGGAATGTCAAGTCCCTTCTCCTGCAGTCAACAAGAGAATCCTTTTAAAAACAGCCTAAGTTATGATTTACATTTGTGCAGTATTTAAGTTATTATTTCAACTATTATTGCAATTACAAACGGTTAATATATCTAAAATAATTAATATCAAACAGCTGGCATTACAATAATTAAATAATATATATTAAAATAGTTAATAATTACTATCATTTATAAATCTAGAGTTGTAGGAATAACACAGGAATTGTGAATAACATATCATTGACAATTAATAGCATAACAGACCAGCAAAATAAAAAGCGGTTAAAGTGAGCACTGGGACTGCCAAATGGGTGTCAGAGCAGTGGGAATGCTTAAAGAGTTTTATTGGAACGCACGTGTTTCCAGGGTTCCCCACATGGTGAGCAGTGGGAACGCAAGTAAAGAATTTCGAAATCAGTGGGCTAGACAGCAATTGTCATTGCTATCATTATTATTATTTATGGCGAGCTTAAATAAACACTTGGTTGTTTCTAGGTTTGTCATGGTGGGATTAAGCAGGAGTAGAATGTTCAAGTCAGCAAGGTAGCGCAGTGCTAAGTGATGAAATGCCCAGTGGATCATACGTGCAACTTTTAAAGTGGACTCAAGCTGAAAAAGATAACCGATGTCATTTCAAAGCTTGCAATCCAGCATTCTCAGTAGTGGGTCCAGCTACCTGTAATAGTCTCACTGCGGCTTTCAGCACGCTTACCTGTGACTCTGCTGGCTCTTTCTATCGTCTTCTCAAGACTTTCATTTTCGACCAGGTATGGGTTGGGAGCACCTCTGAGAAGAGATCTTGAAGGGACACTTGTTTTACATGAGTACTTGTTTTATAGCGCCCTTCAAATTCTCTACTCAGAGGTGCTTCCGACTACAGCGTGGACACTGCATCGGAGTCTCACGCTGAAGCGCTGAGCAGTTGCGAGTGAAGGACTTGCCCAAGGTCCCTATGCGGCGACTTGAGGCGGATTCGAACCTGGAACCCACTGGCTGCAAGGCAGCAAACATACCCACTACACTACCTGCCCCACTATATACATCTACGTGATTGATTGGTTGATTGATTGATCACCAAGGTCTGTAACTGTCCATAGACCTTGGTGGAAGACCAAGAACAAGGCCAACAGTTACATGCATAACTGATTGTAGAAGCCATAAAGGTAATTCTGAGCGGGTGTCTGATTAACACTCCATCATGGAAAAAAACTTAATGTAAAGCTCTACAAAAAGGTCACATGCTATTATGCACTGCAAGTACTCTAACTTGCTGGTGTTCACAAGTCCTTAACCTCAAGTAGACTAATTATACATCCATTGCGCTTTGTCTAAATTTTGAACTGGTACTCAACTACTCATCACTCTCTGACACTCTGTCATATGATAAAAATTGCACTTTTTTAAAATGCATACATTTCACTGTAAACATCGCTATTTTAAATGAATTCAATTGCAAAGGCAAAATCACAATATAGATACAATTCCCAGATATATTTTCGTGTGATAGAAATTCATTGGAGGCAAGGATGTTCAAGCACATGAACTGATGAACTGATGGCCATTGCTGCAAAATTAATCCTGAATGGATCAAGCCAGATTCAGTGCCATCACTAGGAAATGTCACAGTATTTGGGTCCCTCCATGCCTGCTACAGCATGTCTAACTAGATGCAGTTGGGTTGATGTTGACTTGAACCCGAGATCCGCCACTGTATCGGCAGACACAAGAGAGGCCTGCTGGTATCTCAAGCTGTGGGTTGGTAACTTGGTATGCCATGCTGACTCTTCAATATAAAATGTGACGCATGCAAATGGCCAATGGATATCACTACTCCATTATAGCCATTATTTGGAATTCCCGATGCATTGATTGATGAGCCCTGTAAAATCCAATGCATTGAATGCACTGCACATGTAGCAATCTATCTACATACATGTATAGTCTTGGTGCCGAATCTGTATTGTTCTCTGAACATGCATTGATCAAGATTCAAGAGCTCTTGTATCTTCAAGTCTTCAGGAGGCAATCTACAGAGGATGCACCGATTGATTGACAATTTGACAGACATTATTCTCGTCTTAGAACCCTCCTCTGTCACAGTATTCAAACGTCTGCTGATCAGCAGCAATAGTGGTAACTACAGCCTACTGTTTGTAATTAAACCATATTTTAAGTAATTGATTCAAAACGTAGTTCACTATATTTTAAAAGTGCTTGTAAATTTTACTCTTTAAAAACAAAATCTCCATTTGCAGTTAACTACTTTATTTTAGTTATAGGTCAATTTTACAACAAAAAACTTCTTAAATGTATATTTACCATGTTTTGTCACACTCCTGACATTACCTTTCCATCACAGTTTTAATCACTGCTTGTTAGGTTGCTCCAATCACAGAATATTTTAAATTTTTAATAGTTACTTCAAAAATGCCGAATATTGTTTTACCTTAAGGTGCCCTTAAATTATCCAATAGGCCTACACTTCTTTCCAGTCACTTAATTGCCCTAGCCTTAGAGCCAAGGTAACTGCAAATATTAGAGCAGGCTAACCATTTAATATGTATAAATGTAACAATTAACAATTAAATAACCTTTTCGCCCTCTTTGCGATACTTTAGCAGGCCATTCTCGAGGGTGCACTGGTACTTCCGTGTCAGCAAGACTCCAGTGAATTTTCCCCTCTTTTCCAGGACCCCTTGGATCCGGACCGTAGCGACGGGTTCATCCATCCGATCGGAAAACGATCATGGCAGGCTTCTATAGCGCCTCAACTTCAATCACGCCTCAGTCGGTCACGCAAACACCGCAACTCTGCTGGTTTCTACACGCCACTCTGTCGATTTCGAGTAAATTAAACTCTATTAATCCGTTGATTTTTAAAGCCACATAGACTCTGATTTTCGGACGAGGACGTCGCCAATGAGCCAGAAGCAGCACCCGATAAATAATTAGTGCCAACAAACCATATTTACATCGTCTGCACTGTGCGGCAAATAACCGGACATCATGCAAAAGGCCATTTGCATGACTTAGCAAGGGAAAACTTGCAAATGAACGACTAAGCTCAACAAACATCCTGGTTCAAAGACCAGAATCCGTTCAAATTTGCATGCAACGCCATGCAGTAGACTGGCGCCCGGACTCCGACAGCTAGACGCCTACACAGTAATTATTATTAATTTATTAGACTAGTCTAGCTGAGATAACCGGCGCCGCCCGGGAAATTTAGATTTTTCGTCCCCCCAACCAAGCCCATCCGCCTCTGTGGGGCCAGCTCGTCACCCGTCACCTCTGGGGTTCTCGGCGATGCTCAGTAAATTTCTGGATTTTTGCCCAACTCCACTTCCAACATCACCGCGCCGCCCGCCTCGCTCAACCCCACCCCATTCCACCTAGCAGGCTAGCACCAATCCTTCTGGGGTAGGCCTACCCAACGTTGCTCAGGAAATTTCGGTGACCCCCGTCACCCCTCACTTCCCATCCTCTCTCCACCGATTTCCCTACACTCTCTCCCCCTCCACTCCTGTTCCACCTATCACCCCTTGGGCCCTTTCCCTCCCTTCTATGATCTATCCTGAGTATCCTCTTCCTTCCCACCCATCTTTTTCTCTCCACTTTCGTTTTCGCTGCTTCCCTCCCGCCCTTGCATAATAATAATGATAATTTACACCCCTCTGCTTGGAATGGCCTTCCCCTTTTCTGTGGATTAAGCTCGTGTCTGGGCTCCTCTTCGTATACTGAGCTCGACTCCTTGTCCGAGGACATTATCTTTTCCCAGGTGTTCTGCTCTGAGAGCGCCTGATTTTCATGCTATAAGCTCTGCCTTTGGCTAATAATGATGTAGGCCTAAAACTGACGTAAAAAGCAATGAGGTCGTTATTGCATGGTAAAACTTAATGGCATCGTAATTGCAGCAAAACGACCGCATCGAAATTTAAAATGTCTATATCTTGGGATTTAAAGCAAAGAAAGAACTGAAAATAGCTCTACAGGATGGTCCTGGTGAACCTCGGTCTATATGCAATGTTTCAGGACAATAGCTGCACAACTGTGGACACGCATTCTGGACAAACATACATATATAACTACATTTTTAAATTATGGATATAGACAACGTGGATGGTAAGCTTATACGTCGAAGAATAGCAAATGCTGCTCTTAATTGCTCACTACGAGTATAGTCTAATTTTTGATTATCGTATTTACCAAATTTGTTCAATTACTAGGATGAGTTCTAATAATTACTACCCATACCATTAGTACATTATCTACATTTAAAGAGATTAAAGATTGTGCAAAAGATATTCATTCTTGCAGCTCATCTTAAATCTTTGGTCGTGGTACTTTTCCACAAAAATAGGCTACGGTACTCCTCCAATCCTGAAAATCATATAGGTCCAATCACTCACCTAGCCAGAGTTTACAGTGGGTGGGAACGCGCAGGATCGGCTGCCAACTGCTCAATTGCATGGAATGCTGGAAACACATGTATTTCAATAAAACTCTTCCCACTGCTCTCACATTCAGCGTTCCCACTGCTCACCTAAACCACTTAAACCACGACACCTAGCTAAATGAATATGAGAACTCGGGTAGCACTACCATCATACTTGGTCTTGCATGACCCCAAGACTCAACTGTCAAAATGAACAGCAATTAATCAGGGCCATCTTACAGTCGTCGCAGGCCCAAAGCGCTCTTACAATTGTAGACATCAACTGCTAACAGTGGGTCTGCTCTGCATGTTTCAGCAATGCACCCAGAAGCCAGATGATCGGACAAAACATGAGAGTATTTCAAAAAGCAGACACAATTTGTACATTTACATCCAGTGCTTGAAAGCTGTTTTGCACGAACAACTGCAAAAAGCAATTTTTCACAGACTGGAATTGGTTTATGCAACAGACACAGGAGACATGAAGGACTTCACTTCGAATTGGGAATTCTCTGCAGTTTCCATTTCGAGCTTTTACTTGAATAAAACAAAGAATCATGTTTTCATTAAAATACCTTGTGCTCCTAAAACAAAAGCTACTTCTCTTTCTTTGGCTTCAGGACTTACAATATGGCCATAAAAAATTACTAGGGCTAGTACAGATTAAAAAAAATCAATAGATTAATCTAACAAAATCAGCTCAAATTAAATTCGATTAATGTGGTATCTGTAATGCAATACTTAAAAACCTGCTAAAAATGTGGTCAACCATTCAGTTAAACCAATTACTTTTTTCTAAAAAAAACCCCAATCATTTAACGTGTCAGCAATATGTTGGGATAATGGTAATACAGGAAACTGTTTATTCCAATGAAGACAGTTAATTATGTCTCCATTTTATACTTTTCATTCAGCATTTGCCTTAAAAACAAAACGATATCCTAATTCTACACCCAAAACAATTTATATTATTGTTGGTCATTATATAATTTACTGCAGAAACAACATAAAATTAATTTTAAAAATAGACAGAACAAAGCAAAATTGATTAAAATTATTAACATTTAATCAATTAAACTCTAGTTAAATTGCGCAACAATGAAGAATACCTATGTAATTGAAGTGCTATGTCATCATATTTATTATAACTTCAAACCACATCCTTTCAGGCTTTCCAGGGCATCAAACTATGCAAATCTCCACAGAACATATAAAATAAATATTTTTAAAAGTATAGGCTAACAATTCTCCCTCCCAGCCGAGCTAAGTGATTTTGACGACAGTACAGAACTTCTCTCCAGCTGCTTATAGAAGAAGATGGCCTGCAGGAGACAATATGCCATCTGCTCACAGCTCTTCTTGTTCCCCAACTGACGAAACATCTCAGCTGGTAGAAACGGAATGTACACGCCTTTCGCGACCTCACAACGACCTTCGATGATCGCTTGCGCAATCGGTGAACACTGAGTCCTCTGGCCGCTGATGTAGACGTCAAAGAATCGACTGATCTGAGATGGTTTCAACCAGTAGACGTGAGACTCAAACGTTGCTGGGTTGTTGTCAACGTGGCGATACGACATGTGGTTGAGTAGTGTGACGAGAGTCGTCTCAATTCGGACTTGAGAGATTGCCATCGAAACATTGGAGATTTGGCCGACGACCACTGCGTTGTCTTCCATGAGATACAGTTCGGCCTTTGGCAACGTCTTCACAGTGTCGTAGACCTTGAAACATGAATAAAATTATGATCATGAAATATGAATAAAAAATTATGATCATGATCAAACATCGAATGATTAGCAAACATTAGCTCAAGTCACATTTTGCTAGAATTGTTAGCCATTTTTTCGTCACATTCAGACGTTTACAAAAGTATTAACACCTAAGAGTGTAGTATTAACACCTTGGTCTCCACTCTTCCTGGCCGCTCTGCCCTTCGCTCGGCTGCTAATGGCCTTCTAGTTGTCCCGCGCATGCGTGGAGCTACGGCCCAATCCACAAGCTTCGCATATCTTGGCCCTACTTGTTGGAACCGCCTTCCTCACAATCTACGTTCTGAGCTTCTTGGCCTTTCTCTTCCCCTATTTCGTAAAAGCTTGAAGACTATACTATTTGTTAGCGGGAGCACTAGCTTGGGTCGGGAGCGCCACTGAATCTGTGAGCGGCACCATATAAATGTTCAATTACAATTACAATTAAAATTAAGAAAATCTTTCCCAATGAGAACATCTTCATACCAGTCAACTTATCATCGTGATAATCATAATCATCATCATCAAAACCATCATCATAAGTAAAATCGTCATGGTAACTGTCTAGCAAAATGTTCTTTACGCTGTAAATCATCCACTCTGTTATCCTTCATCCCTGCGTTATTCTCATCATTTCATGCATGTGCACAACTGCAAGTCAATCAATCAATCAATCAATCAATCAATCAATCAATCAATCAATCAATCAATCAATCAATCAATCAATCAATCACATAAAATCATTGAGTTCTAATTTCAAAAGGAATTTCAAACAGATACGTACAGCTTTCTGTATGTGTAGGGCATCCAGTCGGCGTGACTTTTGACCTTCGAACAGTGATTTGCATTCCCATCGGGTAACTTCCAGAGACGATCCCATGTGCAGGAAGCTGATCAGGTCATTCTGAAGACTAAGAGCCACAACAGACTCGGGAACCTTTAACACAATAATGAATGTAATATTAATACAATATCCACTTAGAATGCAGACTAGACAACACAGTGCCTTTCAAGATGAAAAATGTTTAAGAGGTTCTGTAATAAACTTGTTTCGTTCGCCAACAGTGAATTTTATATTGGTTTTAATTTTCCGTGTCACAAAATTTTAACATTTGATGATATGTGTAACGATGCCGCATCACAATGCTTTGCATCCATAACTATCGTACCTCCTATAATCATTAATTAATATGGGTAATTATTACACAACTGTTAGGGGCCATTGCATAATTACGTAAAACTCGAGGGTGGGTGGGGTCATTGAAAACGTTACGAAACGTTACGTGGGTGGGTGGGGGAGCTGAACGTTACGTAACGCCATGAAAAAAATTTATTAATGAAAATTAAATTACCGGTACCACCGAAAGATTCGAATGACACTTCAGACATGATGTGGTCGAAATTTAAACTTCGTGACATTGATTTAAAACTTAACCGAAGTAGGTCTATTTATCTTTATAAGATTCGGCAGCAGACACCAGTTAGGCTACATGCCAACTCTGTTCCATTTGTGCAAACCGGAAACCGCTGATCGAGTTGTTTGGATATGTGATAGCTTTACCAACGGAACAACGTGGTATAGGCCCTTGGATTCCTGACATTGAATAACCACTTTGAAGCATGTTTTATTTAGTGGACACGATCTCAAACATTTAAAATTAATGCCCAACAAAACTTGGCAATATTTCTATTAATAATCATCAAAATGCCCAGACAAAGAAAGTAATTAGTTCATCTTAATTTTGATAAATTGTTCATGAGCCAGTTAGTCCGTGAAACTTTTCAGCAGTGTAAAATTTTATTCTAGCGGTATAGCCTAGGCCTAATTTAAGAAAATTACAGTTCACGCATGACTGTCGTTTATATGAATAAAACATTGTGTATATTTTAAGCTTAGTCTATATATACTGTAAAATTAGCCTATAAATCACATGCTAGGCTATATAAAATTCACTATGAAACTCAGATAGGCCTACGCCAATAATAGACTTAAATCTCAGCTGATTTTTGTAACAATCGTTACGTAACGCTGGGTAGGGTGGGTGGGTGGGTCAAGGGCAACGTTACGAAGCGTTACATGGTGGGTGGGTCGAAAACGGTCGTTTTCGGCGTTACGTAATTATGCAATGACCACTTAGCAGGTTACGCAGCGTTGCAGCTACGGCTTATTTCTTGCAATTAGACTAGTTTGCTCTCACAGCAACCTTAAGCTTATCTTTTATCATCTCTCGTAACTTTAAAAAATTAATTTTAAAAAATGAATTCGAAAATACCAAATATCGATAATTGTAACTTTTGAAACCGAAAATCAGATTTCCGATTATAATTGCTTAACATTCATAACCTGAAAGCACTTGTTGCCGATTTCCCCCAATTTCACTTTTCTTCTTCTATCCAGGACTCTGGAGTCACGATTAATCAAGAACTTTCCTTTGCTCCACAAATTCACCACCTCTGACGCTACTGCTACTATCGGCTGTGCCAGCTCCATTCAGTTGCTCACTTCCTTACACCTGGCACCACTGCCACCTTCATTCATTCCTGTATCAAAACCCAGCATGTTCTACCTTGACCCTCAAGTTGGGTGGTTGGGGTGTACATTGTACAAGCTGGGTCATACACTCAGCTGCACGCCTCATCGGACGCATCCCCAGATCTAGACAAGACTGTGGCAACATGTTAGACATGCAGCATTAGCTACCCTTCCTTTCCCCAACCATAACCCTGACCTTAACCCTTATGCAAAAACTAACCTAGCCAAATCATATATCGCAGCTTGAACCTAATTACAGACGACAGCTAAATTCACACGATCCGATCACTTGACTTCTGTCTAACATTCATGCAATTTAAGGCAAACAGATTGGTTGAAAGTTACTGTGTTGGCCTTGAATTCTGGACGAATAAGGTTTTGTTCGAGGCTGTACAAAGAATCACTTGCTTTTGAGGAGAACAAACGACCAAAGACAAAGCAGCAACGCACCTAAGATATGCACATAAATAAACAATTAACATGAATAAATTCCAAGCCACACAAAATAGCTATAATTAAATTTCATTTCTACTGCTATACAAATAATAGACTCGTCAGAGTCTTTCTATTTGTAAGTTGTTAAATTGCTCATACAGAGATACTGGATCTCCAAACTGTTTAAATCTATAACTTTAAAAGCGAAACTGGCGAATCTATGACCGATATTTGCTACTCAGATAAGCATATAATGTGTCAAAAATAAGATGCATACGGGTGACTATTGTAACCCAAATACATAAAATTTAGATGACAGGTCTCCTCTCTACGGTTGTGGATCTCATTGTTCAGGGGCTCAGGACAAATATGAAATCCGAGTTGCTGGATCACATATCCGGCTGAATTTAAATACTACTGGTGAAGCTATGAATTGTTGGCCTTGATTATAAACAAATTACAACACCAAATGATCCCTTAAACTGACTCGACACAAAGTTTGTGAATAACCCTGTGCCCTGCACAAAGTGCACATGGCTTTCGAGTGGTGCTTCAGAAGTTTGTAGTTTATACTTTTGATTAGGAATTCAAGTTCACGACCTGACGTCCGACCGTGGACGTTGATACTTTCAGTCCTTCCCAGTCGGATATTTAAAAAGTATAAAAATCGTGCAAAAGGCTACCCCTAATTATTCCAAGCTGAATGGCAGAAGACGCCTACTGCAATTAATTTGGTAACAGAAAAGAGAAAACTTACATTAATTAAAAGCTTCGACATTCTCGCGCGTGCAGAAGACATGCCAGTTTAGTTATATACGGTAATTTCGCCCAGCTCAGCTGCAAACATAAAAACAAACATAAAAAATTAGCATTTATTTAGCGCTATGACTGCACTCTCTTCAACTTGTAAAACTGTTAGGATATAGAAAGCGATTGCACTACTTAAACTTGTACAGCTATTTCCTTGTAGGCCTACTTGTGAAAGTTGTGACCCAAAGGACTTGTATTGCTTCAATTGCTTGTGACCCATATAATATAATGTCTACATAGGAACGGAATCTTTTTTGGACGATAATCGGAGTTCAGGAATTTTGACATCTTTGTTTAACTTTACATAAATACAAACATTCTATATGATAAAAGCTAGCAGATAATATAATCCAGATTCAGAAAATAAATTAGCCTTTAAATTTTAAATAAATTAACATTTAGTCTGTAATATAATATATGTGATTTCAATAAGTTCTATTCTCGGCCGAATAACTACATGATTCGCTAGATGACACTACAACGTCGAAAATAGCGATCATGAATTTTTATTATTATTTTGTTTTTGCTATGTTTTGAAACGTCATACGGGTTCGCGAGCAAATCGTGGTTCTTGGTAAATAATATTTAGTGTCAGGTTTTCTTTACTGTTATTTTGATGTGATTCAGTTGTCGATTAACAGGGAGACCTCGGAGTGATTTCTGTACTTAATTGTGTCTGATTTGTGCTTACCGACTTTATAGAATTAATTATATCTAATAACTTTTTTGTTCGATATGGTTGACTGATTTAACCGTAATATAGTCCCCTCTGACTATCGCAATGCTGTTATTTCGATAAGAGTCTAGAACGGCTCGGTAGCAAGTAAACAATATGGTCGTCACAGATAAGGGCAGAATAGAGCGGTCTCACCTACGGCGATAGATAGCCCAATGTTTCCGCGAGCCCTCTTGCCTACGGCGATCGATAGCTCAATGTTTACGTGCGAAAGTTAGTAAGTCAGTTATTGATCATAATTTTTTATTGAACAATCCGCGGTTGACAGACCGGTTGCAGTGTACAGTTTTGCAATTGAAACAATTCACAAGAACGCAGATTACAGAAGACATAAATCTTAACTAGGCCTAGTAGCCGAACAGACAGTCATGGTATTTTTCAGTTTCGTCAGCGTTTCGTGTTTGCGAGCCCTGTCATCTGTCGCCGCTCTACTCTACTGACGCAACCTGTACCAGAGACTCTGAACATTCACACCATCTGAAAGCTGTTGACGGGATTCCGTTGGATGATTCTACGTGTCTGCGAGGGATCGCCACTGATGACTGTTTCCGGCTCACTGTGACTTATTTTGCTAATTGATGGAATTTTCTTGTTGTTATGACACTTAACATCATTTCGGCTAGTTAGCGCAGAGAGCGCCTCTGAGTAGGTTTCTTGAAGAGGCGCTATATAAATACTTGAAATAAATAAAATAAAATAAATAAATAAATACACGGTATAATAGGAACCTACAAAGCATATCCGCGCAACAGGCGCTCGAACACGTTACCTATCGCTCTCTACGCCAGCGTGTTATCTATTGCGACCACCCGAATATTGTCAGAATATATTTGAGAATATATTAAGAATATAGTCTCCGAGAGTGAATTTATTTTGAAGCAGATCCCCGGGGGAATAGGCCTATCTATGTCGGTATGGTCTCCAGGGGGAGCTTTTAAGAGGCAACACTGTCATGTGACACCGGCACTGTCCATAGGTAGATTTTGCTGTATTCTTTAGCTTGTTTAACACATTGACCGCCTACATGCCATGTTAAATGACTGCAGCCAGTACGAGTTAACTCGTACTGCGCGGTCAACGTGTTAGGCGTATTAATATTTCTGAAAATATACCTTTTCATGGTATTTTGACAACTAGCTGACTTACTTACTTTCACGGAAACATTGGGCTATCTGTCGCCTAAGTGAGACCGCTCCATTCTGCCCTTATCTGTGACGACCATGTTGTTTACTTGCTACTTGTAGGAAGGAACCACATGATTGCAAAGAAAGCTTATAACATGCAGTTTAACAACTTTGCTCCTCAGTGGTTGCTTCCAATTGTTATCCATAACTGGGATGATTTAATCTGTAGGAGTTACATATTGCCATCATGGTCAAAGGTTTATAATTCAATTGAATGATTATTTTACGTTTCAGTGTGTCACAGATCTCGACCTCCAGACTGCGAACTTCAGCACCGTAGTTCACAGTGGAATCCTACGTGGCACATCTTTCCATGATGGTTTACGAAGACGAGGGATGTTGCTAAATTTGAAGCAACCCACAGACAGCAGTTTGCTGTAGACCCTATTGCCCAAAGATATCAATTTTTCGACCAGAAATCAAACATGCCATCTACAGCTCGGACAATTCATCTGAAGTAAATGCAAAGCAGCTTCAGCTTCCGCAGTACTGATCCGTTACGTAACTTCCACTGGTTCTCAATTCTAAACCGTCAACATATATCACCCTCTTAGACTACTCCTCCATATACGTACGACGATGATATATGTGTTCATAACCGCAATCTTTGTCGTGTGCCTTGCTGTTCTGTATCTCATGCGAAAGAGAAATGCTCCGTCGACTCCCACAAACACGAATCCAAACTTTGCCGCATTCCAAAAGGTCTACTTCATCGCGTACCTGACTGCGCTCTTTGCGGACTGGCTCCAGAGTCCTTACCAGTACAAACTATACAGTCATTATGGTTTTGAAGAGGACCAGATAGCCGTTCTGTACGTGTGTGGCTTCGCGTCAACAGTTGTACTCGGATCGTGGGCACCAGTCGCGGCCGACCGATTCGGTCGCAAGAAACTCTGCATTGTTTTTGCGCTCATCTACTCGGTGGCATCGCTCGTTAAGCTGTCGAGCAGCTACTTTGTGCTTCTTGTTGGACGAGTGCTGGGAGGAGTCGCGACTTCGCTGCTCTTCTCGGCTTTCGAGTCGTGGTATCTGCATGAACACGTCGAGACTCACGACTTCCCAAAGGAGTGGATCCAGGTGAGATCATAACCTATGGTTGAATTCAATGGTCGGCTTTAAGTACAGGTCTCTTACTGTGTTATTTATTTATTATTCGTTATCATCATCATCATCATCATTGTTATTGTTATTATAATTATTATTGCCACATCTACTATTTTTATAGCTATAGCATACGCTCTGCATTCACTAGACTTGTTTTGTCTTCACTCCTCATGCCTTTGTCTTTTTTTAAGCTTTAGCAACCTTTCTGCCATGTAAAGTTATTCAACACCAAAGATTTTTTCTGTGTTAAATTTGATTTAACATTTTCTCTGTAGGAGACATTTGAGAAGGCTGATTTCTGGAACGGCATATTAGCCATCTTAGCCGGCATTGTGGCTAACATTTCAGCCGAATGGCTAGGCCTTGGACCGGTTGCTCCGTACGTAATGGCGGTCCCGGTTCTCCTCGTCGTCGGAGTCCTCGTAACAACACAGTGGACGGAAAACCGTAGCGCCGTCCGTGTCCATGTCCGAAAATCCTGTATGGATGGATTGCGCGACATCGGTCGCGATCCGAAGGTCTTCCTCGCCGGAATCGTCCAGTCGCTGTTTGAGAGCACGATGTACATCTTCATCTTCATCTGGACACCGGTGCTGGACAAGTCGCACGCTCCGTTGGGCTTCGTCTTTGCCAGTTTCATGGCAAGCACCGTGACCGGAGCCGCAACCTTTGACCTGCTTCGCCGTCGTGGTATGTCTGTTCCTACGCTTCTCGCATCGTCAGTTGTCCTTGCGGCACTTGGCAACATCCTTGCGGCGATTGCAGCACGGCCGGACGACACACGTGACACTCTTGCCATCGTTGCGTTCATTATCATCGAGTTCTCAGTCGGTGTTTACTTTCGAGCGATGACGATCGTGCGCACGCGAGTTGTTCCGCAGGCGACTCGTTCTGCAGTGAACAGCTGGTTCCGCGTTCCGCTCAACCTGATCGCGTGCATCATTCTCATGTGCCTGCACGATGATGCGTTCCGACACGGAAATCGACTCATCTTCGTGTCGTGTGCGGCACTTCTTGTTCTCGCTTCCATTGCAGTCACTTGCCTTGTGTCGTTGATCCGGCGTGACGAGGATTTTAAGGATCTGGTGACAGTGAATGACTATGAGGCAAAGGGTCATGGTGCAAACTCAAATTCAGAGCACGTATGATAATACTAATTTGCATCTGGACTCGTAACAATTATATTTGCGCAGCTGTGTGGTAATGGTGGTGATGGTGACATTAATATTCATTTTGTTTCATGGATTTATATGGCACCTTTTCAAGAAGCCCACTCAGTGGCGCAAATAATAGTTTGAATTGTAATTGCAATATGAGTAATAATTAACAATATCGAAGATGAGTGGTGTCTGGATTGAAGTCTGTGTTCCTGTAGTGTCCCTCACATACATGTATAACCGGTTGATTAGCAGATCGACTTCGATGAGAGACGTCACAAAAATCTTAATCTGCAGATTTGGACAGAGAGGGTTTGAGGAAGGGATGGAGAGAGGGAAGGATTCAAAGAAAGATTGATGGACGGCTGGAGATAGGGATGGAAGGAGGTAGGGATAGATGGAGGGAAGAAGAGAGGCTAGAGATGGATGGTTGGTCGGAGGAAGACCGGAAGAGGAGTACTTGATCACATATCATATGTTGATGCATCTGTAGACATTTTCAAATTGTTTTTAGCCATCTTTGGATAGGCAGACATTTAGTTTTAAGAGTAATAATATTAATAATAATTATGAATTTATTATTAGGGTAAGAATTGGTTCAGATGTCTGTTCCAGATATGTACTGTAACGCTGGTTTTTAAGCCTTCTTGCTGTCTGCTATAAATAGATATGTTGGACTTTCATTTTGTCACCCATGTTTCCATCCTCTGGACAGCACCGCCTGAGACTGTAGCACCACAAGCCACTTGCAACGCCACTTTTTTGATTATTTTGTTAGAACTTGTTTGTAATGCATTGTTTTTTATTGTTTGTGATGTGGGAAACTTCGATCATTACCAATGACTACTAAATGACTTTGAATTTCACGGCCAGTCTTTCTTTTAGGAAATTAATGAGGTTCGGTTCACGATTCAGTAGGCTACCTTGCAGTGAAGTTTGAAGAGGCCTCCAATTTAAGAATGTTTAGGCTACTAGTGTTCTATATTACCCTTAAATTATGAAGCACATGTATCTATAATAGGACTAACCATAATATAAGAGGTCGTTTCCAACCAGCTGAGAGCAAACCGGGTATTTTGTTTTATTTTAAGAGGTGGGCTATAGCTAAAGTGAATTCTAATGGAATCTACATTTCAAAACTAGACTGGCAAAACTTCAATCGGATGTTGCAATCTGTCGAATGAATCATGATATAAAAATACCTAAAAACATAATTTTAAGTTGCTGTTGTGTAGGCGTGGTAGTTACTTTCGAAATCGTAATTACGTAAGTATTAATATAAAGAAACAACGCAGGCAAATTCTTTGTTTAGCAAATTTGAAGGCTCCAGGCGATCCCTAGCCAATCGTAAGGCGACCTGGTGACCCCGAGGGGGTCGCGACTCACATGTTGAGAACCCAGTGGCGGCGCTAGGAGGGGAGCTGGAGGGGGCTAAGCCCCCTACAAGCGGCTCAGTCCCCCCCTAAAAAAAGGGCCATCCGATTTTTTTTACATTGAAATATCCACGATTTTCAGCTGATGACTAAAAAAATTTTAAAAAAGGTCGTCAGAAATTGTTGGCGGCGAAAATGGAAAATTTTTCAGTCGATGACACAAAAAAAGGTCGTCAGAAATTTTGGCGGCGAAAATGGGGAAAAATTTTTCGCTGCGAGGCTTCAGCCCCCCTGAAACTGAAATCCTGGCGCCGCCACTGTGAGAACCGCTGACCTAGAGCGTAGGCCTACCCAACATCGAATGCCCGAGGAGTGGTATAACCTAATGTATGACCTCTCGTGGCCTGCAATCTGTGGTGCGACTGTTGTAAGAGAAACATACTTTTGCGTCAAGACAGTGTCAACCGTTCACTCGCTATTCACTGAAACTTTATTCCTAATTAGGCTACAGTTGATTCTACTCTGCCAGCACGACCACGTTGAGTCTATAATAACCTATAATTATGAGATCAATAATTATGCAGGCCGACGAGATAAATTCTGGGGCTTTGGGCAGAGCAGTCACAGGACCCATAAACTGTATTTGGGATGAAACTGTTTAAAAAAACAGATTGAAACAAGTTATAATTGCCTAACATTAATATCTAAGAAGGCATCAATCATAAGCTTAGTCAGAAATTGTTATCTAGCTCAGGTTCCTAAAAGTCGCCGGGTCCCTTGGCATTTGCCCTCTGCATGGACCCCTTGGCAGCCCTGCCCATATGATGCACGTAGGGAGGGAGCCAATATTGCATGGTCCTCTTTACTGTCCACATAGATATAGGCCTACTAGCCGAACTAGCAGGCCTAAGCAGGGTAAGGATGCCTTGATATAGAACAGTATCCACAGTGCACGTACAGTCAAGAAAACCAAGTTTGAATAAAATAATGCGATTTTATTTGCGTATCAAATAGAATAATTATATTGTCCGATTATTTTTAGATTGTTTCTCTTGTAGTCTCGAAGACCTTCGTTTTCTCGACTGCTGTCTCCACTAGAACGTCAGAGGGACGACTGACAGACAGACAGACAGACAGACAGACAGACAGACAGACAGACAGACAGATGAAGACAATTAAGCAGACAGGCGGACACAGACAATTAAGTTGCACAGTGACAGACAATTGTCTCTCACACAGTGAGAGAAAGGTGGTCGAAGGTGGGAAGGGGATCCAGAGGGCCAATCTGGCCATGGACCCCCCACTTCAAAAGTGCATAGGATGTGGCCCTCCATTTGGTTTCAACAAGTATTAAATCAATGCAGCCGGAGAGAAAATTAGGATACGACGACTAGAGAGGTCATAGTGTATATTGCTTGCAGAGATTATGTCGACCAGATGACTGATGACTAAAAAAGTCATCAGATTTTTTCTGACAAAGAGGCAAAGATCACCGAAAATTTTGGCCCCTTCGAAAATTTCTGTGTCCGCCACTGATCGAAGGGACCCACCAATGATGAGACAGAGAAACGCAAACAGAGACATACGCAGAAGGATCAGAATAAAAGAAACTCAGGCAGACAGTATAAAAATAGACAATATTATTGACCGTCCATGGTTTTGGTGTATAAACTGTCCTTGGTCGAGCTGTTCAGCAAAGGGCCGGGTTGGGGGAGTCACCTAGGCTACACGTATTCGTACCAAAGCCAACGTGAGTTTAAAAGTAGTTATCCATCTGGAGATGTTGATTTTAAAAACTAAAGACATTCACTGTTGCACAACATAGAATTAACTGTAGGCCTATAATATCCATGAAGTTAAACAAGGAGATTAAAGCCCTGGAAGAAACGAAATTATTTTTCCGGCCATTTTAACCATTCACACACCATTGTATACGTATAGCAACGTAAGCCATATATAGGCTACAGTGCTACACCATGCACTTACCCAGTGCTTAAAGTGTGCCTGGACGGTCATGGACGGCGTCCATGCACTTGTTTTAAAAGCTGAACGCCGTCCAGTCACTTATTGGCGAGAACAGACTGGAGAGGTAAAGAGCGTCCAGGCACTTATTTTCCCACACTATATGCACTGCACTTACCAACGGGCAAATTAGGTTTACCGTCTATACACCGATCAATGGAAATATTTACTGCACCTCTGACAACCACTTTAGGCCTATTGGGATGCACTGCGCTTAATGGGCTCAAAACCACGCTTTCTTTGTTTGCTTATGATAGCAAATCACAGGAGCTGTTCATGGGCGGAGACTCAATTGGTCTACAACTTGCGGGGGGGGGGGGGGGGCGAACGATCGAGTGGCCGAAGGAAGGACGCGAGATTTTGGGCGGACGAACGGCTGAGTCGCCGACGAAATTTTCCATCTAAAACCATTTTCTCTGTCAAAAAAGTTAATGACTTTTTTAGTCGTTTGGTCGAAATTTCTTCAAAACATACCATTTTCCTCTGCCAAAATAGCTGATGACCTTTTTAAAAGTCATTTCGTCTAACGTTATAACGTCACCAATGTGTTCATGAAGTGTACATGCCCTAACACCTAACGATTGGGAGGGGACAGGGATGGGCAAATTACAGGGCAACATGTAATTGAATTACAAATTACCAATTACTAGAGAAAATGTAATTGAATTACAAATTACAAATTACTTCTGACTCAGAGTCTCAAATTACAAATTACGTAATTTCAATTACATCAATTACAAATAACTTTGGATCTGAAATCATTGGAATAAAAAAAACTCAGGCAGGAAGTGCATGCCTTTTTCCTATTTCTATGTGTATTATTATTTATAGTGTAAGAGCAATTAATGTATTATTATTTAAAAGTCTTTAAGAAGCAGCAGCTGTTCAAACAATTAAAGCCGTATGTTGGGCCTTACAATCATGCCTGCAAAACACTAAAGAGCCTCTCTTCTATTGCAGACCTAGGCATGGCAGCATTAAATTGTATAAACAATTTGTTAGCAGTTGGCTAGCAATGAGGCACTGCTAGTTCCATTTCTGTCATCTTCTACATGCTGCAAAATTTCTAAATCGTTTTTGTTTCTGCTGGTCGACTTTGTGGCCACTGCACGCTGCACACTAAAACCATAAAATTCTCCATCTTCCTCTCCTTCTTTATGACCACTAGATTCACAATATTTTGTTCACTACTGGTGGCATTTTCAGATATTGTTACTAGCAATTCGTATATAGTATTTTAGTTTTTTTATCTGCAATTTGACTTAAAATATGGGCGAGTCACTGTTGCAAGGATCGATTGATTCACCAAAGAATCTTAGCATAGTCGCATCCAAAGTAATTTGATTTTGAGGAATGTAATTGAAATTACAAATTACAGGGGAAAATGTAATTGAATTACAAATTACAAATTACTTTGATGCAGAGCTGCAAATTACAAATTACCAATTACAATTGTAATTTAAATTACGTAATTTCAATTACTCAATTAAATTACTGCCCATCCCTGGGAGGGGAGAGCAGATGCATGGACGGTCCCAGACCCATCACATACATTGAGGGGGTCCGTCCCCCTGTCCCCACTAATTAAGTTTCCGCCCATGGAGTTGTTCAAGATTAATGCGGGGGGGGGGCAACAGGGAAGGGTTATGTTCCTCTCAACTTCTCAAGTACAATTATTTTGTCGACTCAATCTCTGAGCCTGGTATTGAGCTGGCTAATCAGGGTTGAACAATGAACAGGACCTCTAAGGTTGAGGCCTGCATGCCCTAAAGAGACAGGCAGGCTTATACAGACATGTCGACCTACAGAATGAGAGATATATACACGGGCAATCACATAAACACTGACATAGCGACACAGATGAGAATGGGTGCGTTTTGTTATCCACAGTCGTCTTGATACCACTGTAGGTCTGCGTGGCTTCTTCTTACGGAGGCGAGAAGAACGCAGGCGAAGATGAAATGCAGAACCTGCGAAGAAAAGAAAGCAGACGATACATAACAGACATCGCCTAATTTGAGACTTTTGCAAAAGGTGCTATATAAAAACATTCAAATACATGTCAACCAACGTACGCCACTGGAGATTAAATTAAAATAGAATCTGATGTAAGTCTGTTGAATCTTTCAGTAAAAGTGACTTCTCGTAACGTTAGTGACGGCGCAATTAATTGGTCATTACCGGTAGCTTGCATACATGCAATGCATAGATGCAGATATACAGTATACCCCGCAGTCGATCGAGTCGTGGGCTACGATCGACTTGGCTCGTGCGACGATCGACTCGATCGACTTCGTCGACTCGCCGACCTCTCGACGACTCGATCGACTTGGCCCGGCCGACGATCGACTCGATCGACTTTGTCGACTCGCCGACCTCTCGACGACTCGATCGACTTGACTCGGCCGACGATCGACTCGATCGACTTCGCGTCGACTTGACCTAGTTTTTGTCTCTTGCTTACCATCTGCAGTTATATGATCCTAAAATGAAATAATACGATAGTAGGCCTGTGTCATAAATCTGTGTGACGTAACAATAAGCCTAATTTCGTATTCTCAGTGAATTTATAGATTTGCACTGTAATCGTAATGACGTCACAATAGGCCTCGTCTTAGATTATGTAAAAGAATCTCAATAATTATCACGGTAGATCTGTGTAATAATCGAAGTTAGTCACAATAGGCCATGGCGTAGGCAAGGGGAGGGTTTCGGGGGTTAAACCCCCTCATTGGCTCCGGGAAAAGGTTTTTTTAAGGTTATTTTTCCATTTAAGTAAGAAAAAATAGCAAAAAACAGGGTTTCCGGCCATAAAACCTCCTATCAAAAATTCCTGGCTACGCCACTGCAATAGGCCTACTTTATAGTTTATACTCCTAAAATGTACTTCTATAATAACACATCATTATCATAATCGAAGTTAGCCACAATAGAACTATTTCATTCTCAAAATGAACTTCTTTAATAGTGGGTCTGTATCATGATCGAGGTGACGTCACAATGGGCCTAGTTTTATATTCTCATACTAGACGTATAATAAAATACTTGTATCATAATCAGAGCGATGTTGCATTTAAACAACCTCAGTTTTGTAATATGAAAATGAAATAATATGACAGCAGATCTGTATCATAATGGAAATGACGCCACAATAGACCTAATTTCGTTTTTTTCAATGAACTTATTTAATGGCAGAATTGTATTATAATAGAAGTGACGTGACTGGCGTCATAAAAGACCCCGTTTTATATTCGCAAAATGAACATAATATACTGGTAGATCTGTACAATAATCGAAGGGACGTCACAATAGACCTTGTTTATATTCTCAAAGTGCACTTCCATAGTAGGCCTAGTACATTTGTATCATAATCAATGTGACGTCACAATAGGCGCTGTTTTTTAATTCTCGATGTGAACTTATAATATAATAGCAAAATTGTATCATAATCAGAGTGATGTTACAATAGGCCCAGTTCTGTATTCTCAACATTAATGAAATAATATGACAGCAGATCTGTGTCCTGATCGAAGTGACGTCACAATTTGGCCTAATTTCGTTTTCTCAGTGAACTTATTTAATTGTAGAATTGTATCATAATCTAAGTGACGTCATAAAAGGTCCGGTTTTATATTCTCAAAATTAACATCTACATGACTTGCATATACAGGCATATAATAGTAGATTTGTATCATGCTCATTCAGGAGCGGATCCAAGGAAGAGGCCAATCGGGCCAAGCCCCACCCAATTCAGAGATTCGCATATGACGTGTCCCTCCCTCCATCAGGTTTCAAGAAGCTGTAAATCAACGCAACGGGAACAGGAAGGTGGGAGAGAAAGTATATAATAGGCCTAGTACATTAATAAAGTCATCAGATTTTAAATAACCGGAGTCGCCACGGATTTTTAGAAGTTTTTTTTGGCGACAGACTAAAAAAATCATTTCGACGGAAGACCAACGAAAATTTTCGGCCCAGGACCACAAATTTTGTCCACCCCGTCCAAAATTTTGTTATCCGCCCCTATATTCGTTCAACTCAAATCGAAAACGTACGTCTAGGCTATAGTCAACTTTCACAGTTCCACTAACGCGAAATCGCCAGCTGCCAAAAGGTTCGTTAGCTGAACTTGTGTGCAAAAACTGAATTACGTCATTATATCATGTAGCTAGGTCACTTTGAGACTTCAAAAAATAGTAGGCCTAAGTAAAAATTTATAAATCGAGTCAAGTAGCTGAAGCAACGATCGACTCGACTTAGCAAGACTCACGATCGACTCGACTTGCAAGTCGACGATTTTTCGATCGACTCGACTTAGCAGGACTCACGATCGACTCGACTTGCAAGTCGATCGAGTCGACGATTTTTCGATCGACTCGACTTGGCAAGACTCACGATCGACTCGACTTGCAAGTCGATCGAGTCGACGATTTTTCGATCGACTCGATTTGGCCGAGTTATGATCGACTCGATCGATCGACTCGATCGACTGCGGGGTATAATATACAGGGTGGGCCAGCATAAATGTCCCGACTTTGCACGCGTATAACTTCGCCAATTTTTAACATTTATTTATACTTTATGCATCAAATTAAAGGTATTTCACTCTAGTATTAATTCTAAAAAAGTCGAACTGATACTAGTCTCGGTTTTAATTATATGCCCGGAACAGCGCTAGCTACCATATTTTGCTGTCATTTGTGACGCAACCTGGCGCCGTTGACAGACGATGATCGCGTTTCGTTCTTAATTTTACGAACTGGTAAGGGATTTAATTCGTTTGAAATGATTAACGAATATTCTAACAGAGGATGGAATAAACAATACCTTGTATTATCTGCTACGGAAAATTAATAAAACAGGACTTTCTACTTGCAAACCATGGGAATCGGAGCGCACGGCGCTCACATCCGCTAACATTGCTCGTGTGTCCGCGTACATTTGCAGTCAAGACAATGACCAGGGCAGGCCCTGCATGCAAATTCAGCGCAAAACAGGCCGTCTTGGAAGCACTGAATAGCGTATTGGAAAAGATTATAGACCTAAAGTTAAAGTAATTTGTCGACGAGAAGTCCCACGAACTCTCCAGCTCTTACGCAAAGAAACGACTGGCAGCGTGCAAGCGTCTGAAGCAGCGCATGGCAGTGCACGGCTGTTGGCAAAATTGAAATGACGCGGTTTTGCGATTAGAATATACTCATGGTAGGGACCCTACAAACACTCAAAATGATCGTGTCTACGCGCGTTTTAGCAAAAAACGATAGAATTTTCCCGGGAAACGGCGTCATAATGCGTCAGTAATGACAAAAAACGGTAGCTAGCGCTGATCCAAGTATATAATTAAAACCGAGACTAGTATCAGTTCGACTTTTTTAGAGTTAATACTAGAGTGAAATACCTTTAATTTGCTGCATCAAGTATAAATAAATGTTAAAATTTGGCGAAGTTATACGCCTGCAAAGTCGGGACATTTATGCTGGCCCACCCTGTATTATAGGCCCTACATAAAATTTGATGCATTTAATGCGATTGCATACATGCATGCCTACAGTGGCGTAGCTAGCTTTTTGTGGGCCCGTGTGCAGGGATCCTGCATGGGCCCCCTGTTTGGCCATGTAAGGCTGGTATCTTTTCGTTCTTGCAATCAAGATCGCAAAACTAATCTATGGCATTTGCTATTAGGCCCAACACATGTAATACAAGTTACAACTCACTCAGAGAAAAAACATGAATGCTTACAGCTGCGCGAATGAGACAGATGAATTAAAGTGTTATAGGCCTAATTGCAGTGATCTCCCAGTAGAATTTAAAATCTATCACGTTGCAGACTTTTCCACTTATTATTAGCTGCCTACTTAAAACAATGCCATGGTATCATAGAGTTTTTTTGGCAGCATTTTTGTCAGCAAAAAATTTCATCCATCTATCAATTCCGGTCCATGATTTGCAATTTGCACACCAAAAACGATACAATCATCAATTTCTTATAGTATAGGCCCTACCTAAAAATAAGCTATTGGAATATTCTTCACAAGTGCAAAAATTTGTGGCAAATACGTGATTCCCTAGAACCCTGATCCACACTTGCTCAATATGGTGTCTCCCTGATTTTGGAGTGAGAGCTGAGAAGATTTGAGAGCAGTGTGAGAATTGTTGAAAAATAACTGGGTGGATTAGGCTATGATCTACGTGGAGTTTGGTTGTGAGAAGGTGAAAAGACTTAACTTAGTTAACTATGTGCCCTAAGAAAGACTAGCGAGGGTTGAACTGTAGCGATTGTATAACTACGCTACAGGTTTCGGGTCGCTAATATTATTTTATTTAATTTTTGATCGATTATGGGGTTTCAGGGATCTGATATATTTGTTTTATTTCTGTATTTTTGAGCTGCCTTGTGTGACCTATATTTTAATGTTGATTTGCGCTTGACACGGGTCACAGCGACCGCTGACGTAGGCAGCAGTCGTTGCTGTTCCATTAATTGGTATATGTTCACACGCTCTCAGCGATCGTCGGTCGCTGTCTTCAAAGGCCGTGCCGCTTGCAGTCGATGAGGGTAATTAAACTTTCGCACGCTCTCTGAGGTGGTCTGATGATCAGAGTGAGCGAGGAATACAGCCAGCCAGACAAGCACAGGCAGGGACACGGATTGAGAAGGAAACACCGTTGGCGTGTGGGTCTGTGTACGTGTGTTTTCTCAAGGTTGAACTGGTGCATTTGATGCCTACGTGATCAGCGGCAGATGGCGCCTTTCAGAAGGAGAGATAGAAGGAGAAAGATAGTGAGCTACAGACAGACGCAGAGATACACAGGAGAGGACGCACGTGGCAGCTGATTCTTGCCGCCTTGAAACAGCTGCGTTGCTGCTGGGTTTGCGCGCGCGGCTCGCTTGCTGGTCATGCGCAGAAAGGGGGACGCTCTCCTTGTCAGGCAGTAATAAAAGAGCAGCGCAACGCTGAGAGGCTCAGTTGCGCACAGGATCTCAGGGCGGTCGGATGTATTGCGGCGGTTGGTAGTTTTAGGCTCGATCAAGTTGGTGAAGCATGGCCAGGATAAGTGCCTGCTTGCACTAGTTGCGCATACACGGATTCTGTCGGCGATTCATTCTCTCTCGACATGGAGTCGATTAAATAAAAGAGTTTGTTTGTTGCGAGAAATACATCAGCGTCGCTGCAAGTTTTGTCTTCGCTCTCGCTTCGGATATATTCCTGGATTACTAATTCAAGGCCTCTCTTCGCCCTGTCACACGGAGTGATTTATCGTGGGCTTCGAATCGTCAGCGTTCTGAAATTGTGTTGCGAAGCGGTTGTTCGTATGGTTGCCTAAGGGCGTCTTTCTCAAACGGCTTGGATAAATAGCCGAAATTGTTGTTCATTGCGAGAAATCAGCATCGGATTTAGCTGATCTTTTCGGGCGTTTCAAACTCGACGCCTTTCTCTGTGTTTCGTCGCATCTTGGATATCGTCTTCGTCGCTGTTCTTCGCACACGATCGGCTTTGTCCCTTGTCTTCGGACATAAGGTACGCTTTATCGGGGAATTAATACGATCGGTTATTAAGATATTTTGGGCTGAACTGAAATTGGCTGTGGGACTTGAGAGTCAATCGGGATTTAATTTAGGCATACTCCGGTTGATAGGTGTTTGCATTGAATTGTTGCATTTGATTTTCATTGAATGTCTTTACAAAGGATAGTAACTGATAATTGAACTTACTGACTTTTATGTTTGATTGCTTTGAACATAATTGATGTCAATTGAAGACTCAATTGATTGGGAATAATAAGAAATATTAATTAAACTTCTGACTTTGATATTGATGGCTTTGAATGTGACGGATGTGGATTGAATGCTTGATTTGTTAATAAGAATAGCTACTTCGTTCACTGCTAGCGATATTGACTGTGAGCTATAAAGATAGTAGTCATTTCTATAGCGCTATGGAGGAGTCTAGGCCAGTCACTCCCGCTCAGCCTTCTAGGCCCCCCTCCTCTATGGAAATTGTCTTAGAAGCAATCCAGACTAATGCTAAGACTACGCAAGATGCGATTGCCTCAGTAGAATTAAATGTCTTGGCGGTGCAGTCCAATGTCGAAGATGCCATTTCATCGGTGCAATCAAATGTAAGAGAGGAAATCTCTTCTGTAAAATCTTATGTCAGAGATACGCAGGATGCAATCACCTCAGAGCAATTAAATGTCAGGGAAGCGCTGACGGAAGTTGTATCACGATTGGAAAGGCTAGAGGCATCGCCGGTACCCAAGCCTGCTGTGGATTTGAACCCTGGTTACCTCACCGCTATTACCACTGCGGACGCGCCATACCACTCGACCATCGGCCTGGAGGAAACTTTGGGTGCTAGGCCTAAAGATTTCACGCAACCTGGTATATTGCGAAGAAGTGATAGATTGGCTAGTAGGCCGCCAATTTCATATAGGGAGTACGGTAGTCGAAAAGACTGGCCGCCTTTCCTGGGTTGGGATTCGAACCCAGAAGTCACTTCCTCCTGTCCTCCCTCTATCTCTAGAGCTTGTCCACAGCAGCACGCGGTCCCATCAGGCGAGGATCCGGAAGTGGCGACTCCGGGGAGGCCGATAGGGGCGGGCGTTACAATTGGTCCCAGCCAGTGGGGTCAAATTAGTTCTAGAGATTTTGGCGATGATAGGTTAGAAGAGGAAACTGACTATGCTAGAACAGGCGAAATGGCAATTTCTTTTGAAAGAAGGAAGGAAAGGGAATTTGCTGATATTGTGGATATAATGTCTGATGATGGTAGTGTAGACATTGAAATCAGCAAGATAATGGAATCTAGACCTAAAACTGTTAAAATAATTGATAACAGAATGCATGCAGCACGGCAACCGGAGTTTAGAAATTTTGAAGTGAATAAACCGATCGCTAATAAATTGTCATGGGAGGGGGGTGATAAGGTCAACCCAGTCCCTTTGGCCTCTTCGTCCCTTCCTCTCGTCGAGTATCCTCGACCGGATCCACAACGGAGAATTCAAGCGTCGCTCGCAAAGGTCGATCAACAAAGAGTGGAAATAGCACCGAGTCGGGCCGACATTCCACAACCAGCGCCGGCAATGCCGACCTACCAGGCCGTGACTGATTATGTCCTCGACGGCCGTGCAACGTCGACCATGGTTGGTCGAGATTACGCTCGACCCGACCTTCCTCCTGGACCAGCGGCGATGGCAACGGTCGACTGGATGCAACCATACGCTCGACCCGATCATTCAAACATGCCGTGGAGGTATGCTCCGACTTACACTCCGAGCGCTTTCTACGGTAGCAGCGACAACCGGGTTTGGGTTGACCCGCTTCGCTGTCCCGACTCGTTTCGACCAAGCGACGCCGTCTTTCCTCGGTGGCCAACGGTCGTGGAATCGGCGAGGATGAGTTCGTGCCTCGGCGCGCAAAACTTCGGATTTAGCCGTGATGCCGAACTACCGCGATGTCAGGCGGTAATGAAGTCGACACCTCTGGAGAGAAATGAAACGACGGCCGATAATAAAGCGACGTCTGCGGTTGGTGAAACGAACGCACTGGCGCCTACCTACGTTTCGGTCGGTCCTATCAAAATTGTCCCGACGACCACCGTCGCAACGCAAACGACCGGCGACTGGGAGCTACCGTCGATCAGTTCAAAGGGAACAGTCAAGGAACTTGAACCGACCGCGTCTGCAACAGCTAAAGAGGGCGAGGTTAAACAGTCATCGACTTCTCCTCCTAAGCCAACACAATTCCTGAAACTCGGGTCTTTTAGCGGAAAGACGGACGTTGAAACATTCTTACGAAAATTCTCCGTGTGCGCCAGGAATAACAGATGGACGGACGAGGAGAGATTGAACCAATTAGTAGTCTAATTGGTTGAACCGGCGACTCATTTGCTGAGCGAGTCGAACGCAGATAGCCTGGACACTTGGACGGCTTTGGTCCAGCGACTTCGTGAACGATACGGCAACGCTGAACAACAAGCCCTGTTCCAAACGCAGCTAAGCACCAGGAAACAGAAAGTCGACGAGGACATGGGCGTCCTGGTGGACGACATCCGACGTCTCTCCACGCGAGCCTATCCGGGTTCCTCGACGGCTCACAGCGAAGCAATTGCTGTTCGGGCATTCTTGGATGCCCTGAGAGATAGAACGCTTGCTCTGAAAATCCGAGAGCGAGAACCGAGATCCCTCGACGAAGCCTACAAGGTAGCGATGCGATTGGACGGCTATCAGAAAGCAGAAGACGGTGGCCATGAGCAGCACGAACGTCGACATGGACGAATCTACGCGATTAAAGAAGAAGAGTCGGAAATAAAGGACCTGCTGCGACGAATGGAGAGACTGGAGAAGATGGAGCGGCAACCCGTGTCGGCGCCACAATACAGAGACAATAATCGCGGGTCGTGGACAGGTCAGAACGGGTCAATCGGAAATGGTCGGTATAACGTTAACGGAGGGAACTGGCGGAACAATCAACGCTGTTCGATCTGTAATAGAACAGGTCATTGGAGTTCTACGTGCAGATACCGACAGGCGGCGGAACCGGAAGCTGGACGATCGGCGCGGAGATGCTTCGAGTGTTCAGCAACGGACCACATAGCACGCTTCTGTCCTCTTCGACAACAGCAGCAGGCTTCACCTAGCGACAACCTTGGACAACCTGTGGGCGATGACCACGACAACCCCAGCGTTGGCCGTGTGTTCGCTGTTCGGTCCGCTCCAGCGCCGAGCAGGGACCAGCGGAACGGGCAGAACCAGGAGCGTCGGTCCCGGAGGTCGCCATCATCGTCGAGGAGGCGAGACAGTGGTCGGAACTCACCAAGAGAGGAGCGACGCTGTTTCTACTGTGACGACAGTTCGCACCTTTTGAGGAGCTGTCCGCTTCGCAATGGACCCCCTGAGGACCGAATCTGGAGGATGCTGGGAGAACCGACCGGACTTCGTCCGCCTGAGAACTTGACGTCAGCTGGGTAACTCTGTTAAATGACCGCATAATGGCGGCCGTTTTGAATGCAGAAGCATCTGTAACACTGTTTTATTTTGATTGTGATGAATACGTTTACTTTACATGTGGAAAGCTTTGCATGTGTGTGTTACTGTGTAAATAACTGTATTCTTGCATCGTATGTTGTGCATAGTATTAATATTTGTATTGCATTGCCGACTGTCTGATTAATGTTTGCAATGGTGATATAGATTAGTATTGTATTGCATTTGCAATGAAGCGATGGACGATTTTATTATTGCCTCTGCTGTAGACAGAAAACTGGACTGTCATTGCCTGCATTGCGCTATATAAATATTGGTTTTACCTGTTGATGTATATATAAGGTTGCCTATTTTAGTTAAGGCCATTGATGACGATTATGTGACCTTGAACTTAGACTTGCAGTGGAATTAGCCATGATGATGTGATTATGTGATATTATGACCTGCGGTGAAATAGTAGGCCTATATGTTTCTGAGTTAATGCTCGGAGGTGAAATTTGCATTAGGCCTAATTTTAAGAAATTTGCACAGTTAAATTTTAATGCTCCTAATTTCTGTGGTAGTGTTTTTATATTCGTAACTATTGTCATTGTATATATTAAGTGTATAGATGCATTATTGATGAGTTAAAAGGCGCTAAGTAAATGGTTAATCGACCCATATAGCGCTTAACTGCAATCTGTCGGGATTAGGCCTATATATATGGTTTACCCTGAGGATAGGCCCATACTATTCTGAGGTTCGGCAAAATTTGTCGGCATGCTGTATATATTTGAGCTACAGTAGATATATAATCTGCCTTGATTAAAATGGTAGGCCTAAGAGTGTTAATAATGTTAAGACATAGACGACAATAATATTTAATTATGCTGTTGTTCTATGAATAATATCAGATCGCAGCGGGATTATATATATATATAGTTGGTCGCGTTTAAAATGTAGGCCTCCTTGTTTTAATAGCCTAACGCTGAGGAATAAGCGATAATTTAGTTATGCTGTGTAATTTTTGCATTAGTTTTGCAGTTTTGCCTAATTCCAGCCTGCAATGGAATTATATGGTTAAACTGCGGGGCCTAATAAAATTAACTAGGGCCAGGCATATATATAGGAGCTCTATCTGCGCAGGAATAATGTTGGCCGATATAATTTGACATTTGATTTGCAATACGCGTAGATTTGCCATGCCGGGTTTTATTAATATTAATTTAGTAAAGGATTTGTTACGATTTATTGATTGACCTAATTTTGGATTCGTAGAAATAGGCCTAACTTTGTGCACGGACAGGGTGACGTCGGTCGTCGTATGATGCACTTTGGCCTACATGATGGTTTGTTGCCTAATTCCCACGGGATTTTAAGAGACGCACGCGGTAGATGCATAGCGTGGGAGAATAGTGAGCGGCGATTAATTAGCAATTGTTGTTTCCCAGGCGCGTGGGTGGTCCCGTTAGTCTCCGCTGCATCACTGATAGAATGAAGGAAAGATAATAGGCCTTGATGCTATGCAATGATGCATAAGGATTTATAGTAGACTAAAGTGGCCTAACTGTTGAATTGCGCTTTAGACTAAGATCTCATATTAAAATCAGGATAATCCTTTTAGGCCTATGATTTTTGCGGTTACGCTGTATCGTGAAAGACGATTACACAGTGTGACTGTTCTATAACGTTAATTGCAGTAATATGTTACGTTAGCCTATGTTTAAATGGCCTATTTTAATTCTGTGCATAATCGGTTGCATTTTTTAATAATTAAGTAGGCCTACTGAAAGATGTTGGGAAGGGAGCGGCTTATTAAGCTGAAGTTAGGCTTGGTCTCCTACGGTAAGCTTTGATGGGGAGCCTACGGATAATTATAATGAGCATTGGCCTTTGGAGACTTAAGCTGTGTGTGTAGTCTCAGGTAATTTGCTATGATAGCACCGTTGTTAATGGGATTAGAGACTTAGGTTTAACTGCTTAGATGAGTCTTTAAATGTAGACGTTTGCCTACAGTGAAATGCCTAAAGAAGTCTCGATAGTAAAGGCCATGGGTGGCCTATTAATCAGATGACCTGTTGTAAAGGTAACGAAGGTCTAGTGGTTTTTGTGGCTGTCCCGTGGGTTCTTAAGTCAATGCTTGCCGTGGAGGACTTTGTGCTTAACTAAACTCAAGGAGACCTATATATAGAATTGCTTTTGAGCTTTACTGAACTATTAGCGATGGAGCTATATAATTATAATAATAATAAATGTTTCTTTCGCTTGAACTGACATTTAACGCTAACATGTGAACTTTCTGATGCTTACGTTGAGGACTGTTCGTTGCATATATTTTTAATTCTTGCATTTGAATCATTGATGTAAAAATTGGAGTATGGCCTTACTAACATTTCAGGATCCATTTTTCCAATTAAACGGATCCTGAAATCAGGGAGGGCCGAGAATAGTGTAGCGATTGTATAACTACGCTACAGGTTTCGGGTCGCTAATATTATTTTATTTAATTTTTGATCGATTATGGGGTTTCAGGGATCTGATATATTTGTTTTATTTCTGTATTTTTGAGCTGCCTTGTGTGACCTATATTTTAATGTTGATTTGCGCTTGACACGGGTCACAGCGACCGCTGACGTAGGCAGCAGTCGTTGCTGTTCCATTAATTGGTATATGTTCACACGCTCTCAGCGATCGTCGGTCGCTGTCTTCAAAGGCCGTGCCGCTTGCAGTCGATGAGGGTAATTAAACTTTCGCACGCTCTCTGAGGTGGTCTGATGATCAGAGTGAGCGAGGAATACAGCCAGCCAGACAAGCACAGGCAGGGACACGGATTGAGAAGGAAACACCGTTGGCGTGTGGGTCTGTGTACGTGTGTTTTCTCAAGGTTGAACTGGTGCATTTGATGCCTACGTGATCAGCGGCAGATGGCGCCTTTCAGAAGGAGAGATAGAAGGAGAAAGATAGTGAGCTACAGACAGACGCAGAGATACACAGGAGAGGACGCACGTGGCAGCTGATTCTTGCCGCCTTGAAACAGCTGCGTTGCTGCTGGGTTTGCGCGCGCGGCTCGCTTGCTGGTCATGCGCAGAAAGGGGGACGCTCTCCTTGTCAGGCAGTAATAAAAGAGCAGCGCAACGCTGAGAGGCTCAGTTGCGCACAGGATCTCAGGGCGGTCGGATGTATTGCGGCGGTTGGTAGTTTTAGGCTCGATCAAGTTGGTGAAGCATGGCCAGGATAAGTGCCTGCTTGCACTAGTTGCGCATACACGGATTCTGTCGGCGATTCATTCTCTCTCGACATGGAGTCGATTAAATAAAAGAGTTTGTTTGTTGCGAGAAATACATCAGCGTCGCTGCAAGTTTTGTCTTCGCTCTCGCTTCGGATATATTCCTGGATTACTAATTCAAGGCCTCTCTTCGCCCTGTCACACGGAGTGATTTATCGTGGGCTTCGAATCGTCAGCGTTCTGAAATTGTGTTGCGAAGCGGTTGTTCGTATGGTTGCCTAAGGGCGTCTTTCTCAAACGGCTTGGATAAATAGCCGAAATTGTTGTTCATTGCGAGAAATCAGCATCGGATTTAGCTGATCTTTTCGGGCGTTTCAAACTCGACGCCTTTCTCTGTGTTTCGTCGCATCTTGGATATCGTCTTCGTCGCTGTTCTTCGCACACGATCGGCTTTGTCCCTTGTCTTCGGACATAAGGTACGCTTTATCGGGGAATTAATACGATCGGTTATTAAGATATTTTGGGCTGAACTGAAATTGGCTGTGGGACTTGAGAGTCAATCGGGATTTAATTTAGGCATACTCCGGTTGATAGGTGTTTGCATTGAATTGTTGCATTTGATTTTCATTGAATGTCTTTACAAAGGATAGTAACTGATAATTGAACTTACTGACTTTTATGTTTGATTGCTTTGAACATAATTGATGTCAATTGAAGACTCAATTGATTGGGAATAATAAGAAATATTAATTAAACTTCTGACTTTGATATTGATGGCTTTGAATGTGACGGATGTGGATTGAATGCTTGATTTGTTAATAAGAATAGCTACTTCGTTCACTGCTAGCGATATTGACTGTGAGCTATAAAGATAGTAGTCATTTCTATAGCGCTATGGAGGAGTCTAGGCCAGTCACTCCCGCTCAGCCTTCTAGGCCCCCCTCCTCTATGGAAATTGTCTTAGAAGCAATCCAGACTAATGCTAAGACTACGCAAGATGCGATTGCCTCAGTAGAATTAAATGTCTTGGCGGTGCAGTCCAATGTCGAAGATGCCATTAGTAGTGAGTGACTGGATCTAGTAATTCACCCACGTGACCAGTGACGTCATCGGGGTCAAGGTCAAGGTCATGGCCAAGGTCAAGGTCATATTAATTAGGTCACATTAATTAGGGCATATTAATTAGGTCATATTAATTAGGTCATATTAATTGGGTCACGCTAATTAGCTAAATTAATTAGATCATATCAATTATATTATATTAATTAATAATAATTAGAATTTATTAATTATATCAATTATCGAACCCTAATTAGCAGCGCAAGCCCCACTCCGACCAGAAATGACTCATCGGAAGCGCCGCAGGGCATTATGGGAGCTGCACTGGCTTCCACTCCTCGGCACCCTCCCCACCATTCATTCAAATTTCATATCCTCACCTGTAAATTGAACCCTACTTAGCCGCGCAAGGCCCACATCAACCCTAAATGACTCAGCATATACTCTCACCCTCCACAACCTTCAACCTCACCCTCCTTTCCACCCCTCCCCCACCCACAATTAATCATTTTGCATACAAGGCCGACTCAAGCAGACAGCAGCGAACCCTAAGAGCGACCAATCAGAAGGATAGATCCCATAGGCCTGACATCTTTCACCCTCCACATCCTTTCACCTCACCCTCCAACCCTCCATTCCACCCCTCCCCACCCACAAATAGACATTTTACACACAAGAGCTGAACATTATGGAAGCGAGAAACTTAGAGAGCGGCCAATCAGAAGGGTAGATCCCATAGGCATGACATCTTTCGCCCTCCACATCCTTTCACCTCACCCTCCAACCCCCCATTCCACCCCCCCCCCCCCCCCCACCCACAAATATTTATTTTACACACAAGAGCTGAACATTATGGAAGCTTCGAACCCTAGAGAGCGACCAATCAGAAGGCTAGATCCCATAGGCATGGCATCTTTCACCCTCCACATCCTTTCAACTCACCCTCCAACCCTCCATTCCACCCCTCCCCACCCACAAATAGACATTTTACACACAAGAGCTGAACATTATGGAAGCGAGAAACTTAGAGATGCTGCAAACAGGAGTATAGATCCCATAGGCATGGCATCTCTCAGCCTCCACAGCATTCAACCTCACCCTCCAACCCTCTATTCCACCCCGCCCCAATCACAATTATTCCTTTTACACACAAGAACTGACCAATCAGAAAGCGAGAAACCTAATGAGCGACCAATCAGAAGGCGAGAAATCCTACACACACGCCACCTCACCCTCCAAACCTCCACGCCTTCCCTCCACACACACACAAATTTGGCATACATATATAAAATTTAAGCATCTAGCAACTGTTAAATCCTTAACATGAACCACTCAGAAGAATATAAATCATACATATTTACCAATAATATCCATAATATTCGATATTTTATTCGAAAATATCCATATAATGAAAATATATACATTTAAATTATGACAATTATTCAGAATTTGTTACAATACTAAGCAAACTATAGCAGACAAGCGCCATTTTCTTATATATTTCTTCTATATTTCTTACATTTCAAGCAAGTACAACCCAAAAACCGAAGAAACGCTCAACCTTCCTTTCGGAAGATGGTAACATTTCTTACTTCCTTGCATCCACGAACTCAAAAACTTAAGAACCTTGCATCATTTCACTCCCAAGATGGCGAACTTTCTAACTTTCTTGCACACACGAACTCAAAAACCGACGAATACTTCATCCTTCCACGCCCAAGATGGTGACATTTCTCAATTCCTTGCACACGAAAACTCAAAAACTTAAGAACCTTGCAACATTTCACTCCCAAGATGGCGAAATTTCTTATTTCCTTGCACACACAATCTTAGAAACCAACGAATACTTCAAACTTCCACTCCCAATATGGCGATATTTCTAACTTTCTTGCAATCACAAATTCAAAAACCGACAAATACTTCAACATTCCAATCCCAAGACGGCGATATTTCTTATTTCCTTGAACACACAATCTTAGAAACCAGCGAATACTTCAACCTTCCAATCCCAAGACGGCGATATTTCTTATTTCCTTGAGCATACAATCTTAGAAACCGGCGAATACTTCACCCTTCCAATCCCAAGATGGTGATATTTCTTATTTCCTTACACACACAATCTTAGAAACCAACAAATACATCAACTTTCCAATTCCAAGATGGCAATATTTCTTATTTCCTTGAACACACAATCTTAGAAACCAGCGAATACTTCAACCTTCCAATCCCAAGATGGTGTTATTTCGTATTTCCTTGCACACACAATCTTAGAAACCGGCGAATACTTCACCCTTCCAATCCCAAGATGGTGATATTTCTTATTTCCTTACACACACAATCTTAGAAACCAACAAATACATCAACTTTCCAATTCCAAGATGGCAATATTTCTTATTTCCTTGAACACACAATCTTAGAAACCAGCGAATACTTCAACCTTCCAATCCCAAGATGGTGTTATTTCGTATTTCCTTGCACACACAATCTTAGAAACCAACGAATACATCAACTTTTCAATTCCAAGATGGCGATATTTCTAACTTTCTTGTGAACACAAACTCAAAAAACCAACGAATACTTCAACCTTTCACTCCCAAGATGGCGATATTTCTAACTTTCTTGCAAACAGAAACCCAAAAATCGATGAATCGGATAGCAGCGCTATCAGCCGGAGGCAACATGACCCCATTCTACATCATACACACACACACACACACATACACACATACACACGCACACACACACACACGCACACAAACACAGTATTTCTTGTAAGTCTAAGTCCAAATATTCCATATATGCATCTTTCAATTCACAAGATGGCGCATCTTCAGACTTTCACACACACACACACACATGAATCCAAAAGACATGGAAACACCCAATCTTCAAATCCCTAGGTGATGCATTTGCAGCATTTATCACAAATGAACAAACTTCTGCTCCCAAGATGGCGCCTGCGCAACTTTTCATGTTCGGCCATATTCAAATATTGAATACATACAGCATTTCTCATACTCATAATGCCATCTATCAAACACAAGCAAGTTTTCCACCACAAGGTAATACACAGGCAGTCTTTTACACTCTCACACACACACACACACACACACACACACACACACACGCAACTTTCCCACTACAAGATAATGCACAGGCAATCTTTTGCATATCCACACGAGATCTCTTAAAATTTCTAAGTTACAGATATATACTTTGGGCAATTTTTCTAAATTAAACTAATAAGGACATACGAAACAGCGAAGATTGTGATATGTATAAGGCAATTGTACGAAATTCATAGATGCAAAGTAACAGGAATGATCATTGGCGCAGTCAAAATGATAAGTATGATAGTTGTGCGAGCGAATAGGACTTGGATTTTTCGAAATATTTTAAAGTCAGACTCATGATATTACCAATGTACGAATTCAAACAGGCAAATTTACTAAGTATGAAATGCAGGAATTGCATGGAGACCGTTGTAAGATGCAAAGCGTGGCGTGGGGAGAGGGGCACATTCTTCAATTTGTGGAAACAAAGGCGTTCATTGTTTGCAATATGACACCAATTTTGGTAAAGTTAGGTTTGCAGGAAGTGTATTACATGGCTTTTTAGGGTTCAGTGTGGTAAGTTGGCGAAATTTGGGGTGGGGGAGAGTGTGCAGGATTAGATTTTGTGAAAACAAATGATGTGACGCACATGTGATGAGTCATCAATTTGACAAAGTACGATTATAACGAGCGAAAAATACAAGTTAGGGTTGCGTGCGCCATATTACATGGTGAATTAGGTGTAGCGGACACGCGCAACTTGGTCGAAACCTGCGTTCGACAAGTCGAAAACGCTAAGTTCCGAAATTTTCGCCGCGCAAATTCGCGCGGCGGCGGCATCCTTCATGCGGCGGCGGCGGCGGCGGCGGCGCTGCACCCCGTCCCTCTCGGGCGACCTCGGCTCCAGCTGCGAGGCGACGGCTGCGGAATGCGCGCCCAATCGATCATGCTTTGACTCGTATGAAGCTAAAGTCTCATGCGTATTGTGGGTTATGGAAATTAATGAAAGATTTGTGCCGGGGCGTATTCGACTTTAGCTTGTACGGGTCAAAGCTTGATCTAATTGGGCGCGCATGCCGCAGCCGTCGCCTCGCAGCTGGAGCCGAGGTCGCCCGAGAGGGACGGGGTGCAGCGCCGCCGCCGCCGCCGCCGCCGCATGAAGGATGCCGCCGCCGCGCGAATTTGCGCGGCGAAAATTTCGGAACTTAGCGTTTTCGACTTGTCGAACGCAGGTTTCGACCAAGTTGCGCGTGTCCGCTACACCTAATTCACCATGTAATATGGCGCACGCAACCCTAACTTGTATTTTTCGCTCGTTATAATCGTACTTTGTCAAATTGATGACTCATCACATGTGCGTCACATCATTTGTTTTCACAAAATCTAATCCTGCACACTCTCCCCCCACCCCAAATTTCGCCAACTTACCACACTGAACCCTAAAAAGCCATGTAATACACTTCCTGCAAACCTAACTTTACCAAAATTGGTGTCATATTGCAAACAATGAACGCCTTTGTTTCCACAAATTGAAGAATGTGCCCCTCTCCCCACGCCACGCTTTGCATCTTACAACGGTCTCCGTGCAATTCCTGCATTTCATACTTAGTAAATTTGCCTGTTTGAATTCGTACATTGGTAATATCATGAGTCTGACTTTAAAATATTTCGAAAAATCCAAGTCCTATTCGCTCGCACAACTATCATACTTATCATTTTGACTGCGCCAATGATCATTCCTGTTACTTTGCATCTATGAATTTCGTACAATTGCCTTATACATATCACAATCTTCGCTGTTTCGTATGTCCTTATTAGTTTAATTTAGAAAAATTGCCCAAAGTATATATCTGTAACTTAGAAATTTTAAGAGATCTCGTGTGGATATGCAAAAGATTGCCTGTGCATTATCTTGTAGTGGGAAAGTTGCGTGTGTGTGTGTGTGTGTGTGTGTGTGTGTGTGTGAGAGTGTAAAAGACTGCCTGTGTATTACCTTGTGGTGGAAAACTTGCTTGTGTTTGATAGATGGCATTATGAGTATGAGAAATGCTGTATGTATTCAATATTTGAATATGGCCGAACATGAAAAGTTGCGCAGGCGCCATCTTGGGAGCAGAAGTTTGTTCATTTGTGATAAATGCTGCAAATGCATCACCTAGGGATTTGAAGATTGGGTGTTTCCATGTCTTTTGGATTCATGTGTGTGTGTGTGTGTGAAAGTCTGAAGATGCGCCATCTTGTGAATTGAAAGATGCATATATGGAATATTTGGACTTAGACTTACAAGAAATACTGTGTTTGTGTGCGTGTGTGTGTGTGTGCGTGTGTATGTGTGTATGTGTGTGTGTGTGTGTGTATGATGTAGAATGGGGTCATGTTGCCTCCGGCTGATAGCGCTGCTATCCGATTCATCGATTTTTGGGTTTCTGTTTGCAAGAAAGTTAGAAATATCGCCATCTTGGGAGTGAAAGGTTGAAGTATTCGTTGGTTTTTTGAGTTTGTGTTCACAAGAAAGTTAGAAATATCGCCATCTTGGAATTGAAAAGTTGATGTATTCGTTGGTTTCTAAGATTGTGTGTGCAAGGAAATACGAAATAACACCATCTTGGGATTGGAAGGTTGAAGTATTCGCTGGTTTCTAAGATTGTGTGTTCAAGGAAATAAGAAATATTGCCATCTTGGAATTGGAAAGTTGATGTATTTGTTGGTTTCTAAGATTGTGTGTGTAAGGAAATAAGAAATATCACCATCTTGGGATTGGAAGGGTGAAGTATTCGCCGGTTTCTAAGATTGTGTGTGCAAGGAAATACGAAATAACACCATCTTGGGATTGGAAGGTTGAAGTATTCGCTGGTTTCTAAGATTGTGTGTTCAAGGAAATAAGAAATATTGCCATCTTGGAATTGGAAAGTTGATGTATTTGTTGGTTTCTAAGATTGTGTGTGTAAGGAAATAAGAAATATCACCATCTTGGGATTGGAAGGGTGAAGTATTCGCCGGTTTCTAAGATTGTATGCTCAAGGAAATAAGAAATATCGCCGTCTTGGGATTGGAAGGTTGAAGTATTCGCTGGTTTCTAAGATTGTGTGTTCAAGGAAATAAGAAATATCGCCGTCTTGGGATTGGAATGTTGAAGTATTTGTCGGTTTTTGAATTTGTGATTGCAAGAAAGTTAGAAATATCGCCATATTGGGAGTGGAAGTTTGAAGTATTCGTTGGTTTCTAAGATTGTGTGTGCAAGGAAATAAGAAATTTCGCCATCTTGGGAGTGAAATGTTGCAAGGTTCTTAAGTTTTTGAGTTTTCGTGTGCAAGGAATTGAGAAATGTCACCATCTTGGGCGTGGAAGGATGAAGTATTCGTCGGTTTTTGAGTTCGTGTGTGCAAGAAAGTTAGAAAGTTAGAAAGTTCGCCATCTTGGGAGTGAAATGATGCAAGGTTCTTAAGTTTTTGAGTTCGTGGATGCAAGGAAGTAAGAAATGTTACCATCTTCCGAAAGGAAGGTTGAGCGTTTCTTCGGTTTTGGGGTTGTACTTGCTTGAAATGTAAGAAATATAGAAGAAATATATAAGAAAATGGCGCTTGTCTGCTATAGTTTGCTTAGTATTGTAACAAATTCTGAATAATTGTCATAATTTAAATGTATATATTTTCATTATATGGATATTTTCGAATAAAATATCGAATATTATGGATATTATTGGTAAATATGTATGATTTATATTCTTCTGAGTGGTTCATGTTAAGGATTTAACAGTTGCTAGATGCTTAAATTTTATATATGTATGCCAAATTTGTGTGTGTGTGGAGGGAAGGCGTGGAGGTTTGGAGGGTGAGGTGGCGTGTGTGTAGGATTTCTCGCCTTCTGATTGGTCGCTCATTAGGTTTCTCGCTTTCTGATTGGTCAGTTCTTGTGTGTAAAAGGAATAATTGTGATTGGGGCGGGGTGGAATAGAGGGTTGGAGGGTGAGGTTGAATGCTGTGGAGGCTGAGAGATGCCATGCCTATGGGATCTATACTCCTGTTTGCAGCATCTCTAAGTTTCTCGCTTCCATAATGTTCAGCTCTTGTGTGTAAAATGTCTATTTGTGGGTGGGGAGGGGTGGAATGGAGGGTTGGAGGGTGAGTTGAAAGGATGTGGAGGGTGAAAGATGCCATGCCTATGGGATCTAGCCTTCTGATTGGTCGCTCTCTAGGGTTCGAAGCTTCCATAATGTTCAGCTCTTGTGTGTAAAATAAATATTTGTGGGTGGGGGGGGGGGTGGAATGGGGGGTTGGAGGGTGAGGTGAAAGGATGTGGAGGGCGAAAGATGTCATGCCTATGGGATCTACCCTTCTGATTGGCCGCTCTCTAAGTTTCTCGCTTCCATAATGTTCAGCTCTTGTGTGTAAAATGTCTATTTGTGGGTGGGGAGGGGTGGAATGGAGGGTTGGAGGGTGAGGTGAAAGGATGTGGAGGGTGAAAGATGTCAGGCCTATGGGATCTATCCTTCTGATTGGTCGCTCTTAGGGTTCGCTGCTGTCTGCTTGAGTCGGCCTTGTATGCAAAATGATTAATTGTGGGTGGGGGAGGGGTGGAAAGGAGGGTGAGGTTGAAGGTTGTGGAGGGTGAGAGTATATGCTGAGTCATTTAGGGTTGATGTGGGCCTTGCGCGGCTAAGTAGGGTTCAATTTACAGGTGAGGATATGAAATTTGAATGAATGGTGGGGAGGGTGCCGAGGAGTGGAAGCCAGTGCAGCTCCCATAATGCCCTGCGGCGCTTCCGATGAGTCATTTCTGGTCGGAGTGGGGCTTGCGCTGCTAATTAGGGTTCGATAATTGATATAATTAATAAATTCTAATTATTATTAATTAATATAATATAATTGATATGATCTAATTAATTTAGCTAATTAGCGTGACCCAATTAATATGACCTAATTAATATGACCTAATTAATATGCCCTAATTAATGTGACCTAATTAATATGACCTTGACCTTGGCCATGACCTTGACCTTGACCCCGATGACGTCACTGGTCACGTGGGTGAATTACTAGATCCAGTCACTCACTACTGCCATTTCATCGGTGCAATCAAATGTAAGAGAGGAAATCTCTTCTGTAAAATCTTATGTCAGAGATACGCAGGATGCAATCACCTCAGAGCAATTAAATGTCAGGGAAGCGCTGACGGAAGTTGTATCACGATTGGAAAGGCTAGAGGCATCGCCGGTACCCAAGCCTGCTGTGGATTTGAACCCTGGTTACCTCACCGCTATTACCACTGCGGACGCGCCATACCACTCGACCATCGGCCTGGAGGAAACTTTGGGTGCTAGGCCTAAAGATTTCACGCAACCTGGTATATTGCGAAGAAGTGATAGATTGGCTAGTAGGCCGCCAATTTCATATAGGGAGTACGGTAGTCGAAAAGACTGGCCGCCTTTCCTGGGTTGGGATTCGAACCCAGAAGTCACTTCCTCCTGTCCTCCCTCTATCTCTAGAGCTTGTCCACAGCAGCACGCGGTCCCATCAGGCGAGGATCCGGAAGTGGCGACTCCGGGGAGGCCGATAGGGGCGGGCGTTACAGAACGACCTCAAACTCCCGGGCAATTCTCACTCTGGTTGAGGGAGATGTCAGTTTATAAAATTATATACTACCGTTACTATGTCCAGCATGCATATATGACCCGAATACACGAGCATGCCTTTGACAAGTAGCCTATGAAATTTCTGCGGTGCACCATTTAATTGCAATACAAGAACGTGAATGATAGACGGATAATAATTTATTATGATCACATCGTTCCTAAACGATAGCATAGACCCGCCTGTGACCTTTGCACAGGAAAGCGTGTGAACGAATCAGATGTGGGTATACGATTCGTTTACTGTTCTCAACTTAAACCTGAATTAGACCTGTAGGCTATTATTTATTGTCTTTCACACACATCAGCGTAATTGCACAATCAAATTTTATTATTATTGTCGTCAGGGCTGTTTTTAAGGATTTTTTAAAACTGCACAACCCCTCCTCTCCTTTCCCATCGTCCATGGTAAATTACTTCCAATCGGATGGCAATGACCTTTTTTTGATAGTTTTAACTGTACAGAAGTGCTTCTACAACTGCACATTTTGTGTACAACTGCGCGTTAAAAAAGCCCTGATTGTCGTTCACACACATTAGCGTAATTCCGCAATCAAATTT